>JANJPH010000125.1:0-27710 GCA_030407195.1 [Candida] tunisiensis
ACAGCGGCACCCAAGCCCGAGGTGCCACCCGTGATGAGGACAACGCGGCCGTGCATGTCGCGCTCCCAGGTGTTGACGGCTCCGGCGAAGTACCGTCACGATGAGCTTCCTTCAGCGGCCCGGACGGTCCCTGGCCGCGGCCAAAGGCGCGCTGGGCCGGACAGTGGTCCGGCCAGAACCGCTGCAGAGCCTCACGTTCATGGACTTTCGGAGACCCGGCCAGATGGACAAGATCCTGACCCGCTGCGACCAAGAGCTCGGCGGCTACAGCACGGTCCACCTCGATCTCGACAAGGCCAAAGGCTTTGCGCGCTTCCACGGCAGTCTCAACCTCGACCTCCCCAAGAACCGACCAGACGTCATTCAGTCCGGCTACGCCATGTTCCGCACCCAGGACCCGCCGTCCACGCTCTTCGGCACAGAGTACTTTGATCTGGTCAACCTCAACCACCTCGTGCTACGCGTCCGCGGCGATCGACGAAAGTACTACGTCAACATCCAGGCCGAGAGCCCCTATCCCACTGATCTGTTTCAGCACCGACTGTTTCTCAGCGCACCCGGCCAGTGGGAGACGGTCGTCATCCCGCTGGACGACTTTATACTCACAAACTGGGGTGTGGTGCAAGAACAGACAGGGATGGACCAAGGCAAAGTCAAGACAGTGGGCATTGGCCTCATTGACAAGCAGTACGGCCCGTACTCACTCGAAGTCCAATGGATCAAGGCAATGACCGGGTCGAGCATGAAGGAGGCTATCGCAGAAACCAACTCAGCAGCGCCCGAGCACAAAACTGCAGCCGAGTCTTCCAAGGAAGAACTACAGGAGCGTCTATCCGTCGATTAGCATGCACATTCTCTATATATAATGATAGTCATTAGTCGTTAACCCACATGTTCCGTATTATTTTGCCTTCATAGACGAGGTTGCCTTGTGGGGAAACGCTCAGCTGGTTCCCCTCAAACTGTCGTTGCACCTCTGACAGGTTGTGCACTCGCACTCCGTTCTCCCCCACGATGTGTCCATTGATCTCGACTGCCACCCACTGCTTGGTTGTCCTCTTCGCCCACTTCAGTTTGAGGCGGACGCCAAACAGCGACGACGTCTGCAGTTCCTCGTCCTCCAGCTCTGTGACCTCACCGCCTGAGACACCTTCTGGGTGGCTGAATATGATCTCCAGTTCGCCTCTGTCACCTGGTTCGCGGCACCAGCGGCAACTGTGCGGGACGTAACGGTCGTTATACACAGGATCAAGCTCGCCAGTGTGCAGATCCGCAGCAACAATGTGAGGCATGGGAGCAAAGTCGTAGAAGCTGTCCAGGCGGTAGAAGTCAGGCCAACATGAAACCATGCTCTGGAACGACGGGCGTGCCAGGAGTGTCGTGGGACACGTGAGGGCCTCACTTTGGTTGTTCCATCCATTCTGCCCTGGCGTTGTCGCCACGATACGAGCAGACACCTCTTTTAGAATCTTTTCAGCCTTGCGACGTACCTTCTCAGAGCGATCGACCTTCTTCCAGCGACGCTGATGCGCCCAGTACACTGTTTCAGCATCGTACCACAGCGGATGCGCCTCGGTGCTGAACACGAGGTTGTTGTGACCGCTGTGTACCGGGTTGTCAACGTCGAACAATAGGTAAAGGTACTTGACAGTTTCCGACAGGAAAAAGCTCTCCATGCGATTCGCAAGCTCGCCAGTCCGCACGTCCTGGGCACCTGCAAAGCCGCAGTCCGTGCGGTAGAGCTTCTGGATATCCGCCATCACTTTGACCCCGACCTGCAGGTAGAAGGGGTCCCGCGTAGCCCGGTAGAGGTAGTATGTAGACTCTACAAACTCGGGCCGTAGAGGATACCATTCCAGCGCTACGGCGTCGGTCGAGCGGCGAGTCTCGTCATAGTCCTCGAACTTGGCTGACCGCCGGGCGACAGCGAAGCTCCAGCGTTCGGGTACTCCGCCGTACGCCAGCCACTGCTTGTAGTATGCGAGGTGTGTGCGCACCGCCAGCTCGACGTCCCCGGCCAACACTTGGAGGCCTGGCCAGAACGCCGCCAGAGCGTCGACCCAGCCAGTCAGCTCTTCTCCGGTCAGGAAGTGGAAGTTCCGCCAGAAAAAGCCGTCAAACGAGTGGGCCTTCAGGTGTTCGTAAAGATCGCTGAAAGCGGTGAAGTGGGCAGTCTCATTGAAGAGGACGTAGCTCTTGAGGGCATACTCGTAGTACGAGTCAATGGATGCCCCTATACCGGTTATCGGGCTGAGCCAGAGGCCGGTCTCGCTGTCAATGGACATGCCAAGGGCGCCAATGCCGCTACGACGGTAGTAGATCTTGGCGAAGGCGAGCTGGGCGGCGAGCTCGAACCGGGTGTCTCCCGAGAGCCTCGACAGGAGGGTGAACTCGAGGAGCAGCGAGCCCGCGCCCGAGGTGCACGTCTCCGTGATGTCGCCCAGCGATCCCAGCGGCACCACGCCGTGGCGGAGGTTGACGCGGGACCGGGGGATGCCGTGGGGGGTTGCGAAGGCCGGAAGCAGACGCTCGCCAAGATCCAGTGCCAGCGTGAGGAGGAAGCCATCGTAGTCAGACACGGCAAAGCCAAAACGCGGATCGGCGGCGTAGAGGTGGGCAGAAAGCAGGCCGCCGATGCCGCGTATTGTCGTCTCAAACACCTGTACGGTTGTTGACACATTGAAGTTGACATAGCGCCGCACCCGTTGCAGCTGGCGTTGGAAACCGGCCGAGTCGTTGAGCAGCGGGAACATGTCGAGCGAGTCGACGAGCGTGAGACTGTAGCCTCCTGCGACGTCGTTGAGTCCGATGTTTGTGACATCGGGGTCTGGGCCAAGGCCGTCGCACGTCAGGGGTCGGAGCTCGTCGTCCGGGAAGGCGTGCTGGATGTAGCCGTCAAAGCCGTGGAGGAACATGCCCTTGGCCTCGGCCCGGAGCTCGCGGAGACGCTCGGGCGAGAAGTCTGCCACACCCGGCGCGCAGCAGGCCGCCAGTGCCAGCAGCGGCCACCCGGCCCTCATGCTCTGGCGTGTGTGTCTGTTCAGGGACAGAGAGCGGTTACAGGTGGTAGCGATGCGGGCGCCGTTTCAGTTGCCCGATTGGGACGCAGCCGCCGTTGTGTGAGGACAAGAAGGCATGCGGCATCACGATGAGACCCCGCGAGGGCGGCGGCCGGCGTGTGGGGGCCGGCTGTGGCAGACACGGGCCTGTAAGGGGCCAGGGGTGGTGTCGCAGGCCGCAACAGCGACGAGGGTCGTCCGTCGGAGGCTCACGTGGGCCCGTGATGCGCACTCGCCTATGTAGTGCGACATGCGCAGGCGTCCCTCATCTGGAAAGTGATAAACATGGCATTTGCGACAAGTGAAACGATGCGCTCAAGTGAGCACAGGGTTTTATGAACACGTCCGGGGGCGGGCGGGCACCCGTTTCCGCGGTATATAACCGTTGGAATTTATCATATTCCCGTCACACCTGTCTTTCTCTTCCGTCATGGACTGCCTCGACAATGACGCGCGGCCCGAGCCGGCCCCGGGCGACGAGAACGCCGCCGACGTGGAGGCCCCCATCGCGCCGGCGTGCGAGACGCTATCTGCGACGTGAGTCGTCGTCCCGGAACCCTGGGATAAGGGTCCCAGGGTTTGTACCTGATTGCCCTATGGACGGGGGGCCCCTGCTTCAGCCGCACGCGTGTACTAACTCAGACAAACGGCAGCATGCACTGCAATGTCAGACGCGTCCCCAAAGTCCCCGTGCACACACAACCTGACGGGCCACAAGCGGCGGTATCTGGCCACGCTGACGCGCCAGAAGCTCCATTTCGAGCGGGCGCGGCTCGTCGACCTGAGCCCGGCGAAGCAGAACGCCCAGAGCGCCTAGCCGGCCGGCTGGCGCGCACGGTCCCACCCCCCCTGTATTGACGAACAATGAACTAATTAGATACCCCATTTGGCGGCCGTTTCTGGCTGTGCTTCGCCATGACGTAATTGTGTTTCCGATCGCTCTAATCTTCCGGAAATTTGTGCTGTTGGCCGTCCGGAGATGCCAAAATGTACGGCCGTGGCTGTCACGTGCTCTAGTCACGTGATGACTGCGTGTGCAGCACCTCACGTGGCGCGGTCAGGTGAACGCCCGCGGCGCAGGGGCCCGCAGGGACTCGCTCCGCTTTGGGAACCGGGTTGTGACTGCTTTTTCGCCCGACACCGCCGTCCCAATGTGGGTGAAAATTCACGCCCCGTGACCGGGCACACTCAGCAGCTTTTTCACAGCCAAGCAGCGAGTAGACACACTCGGGCTCGCAAGACTCACGACACCACTCGACACAAAATGGGCAGAGGACCGAAGAAGCATATGAAGAGACTGGCGGCGCCCAGCCACCTGATGCTGGACAAGCTCAGCGGCACGTACGCGCCCCGCGCGTCGCCGGGCCCCCACAAGCTCAGGGAGGCCGTGCCGCTCGTCGTCTTCATCCGCAACAGACTCAAGTACGCCCTCAACGGCCGCGAGGCCAAGGCCATCGTCATGCAGCGCCTCGTCAAGATCGACGGCAAGGTCCGCACCGACGTCAACTACCCCGCCGGCTTCCAGGACGTCATCTCGCTCGAAAAGACGGGCGAGCACTTCAGGCTCATGTACGACGTCAAGGGCCGCTTCGCAGTCCACAGAATCACCGACGAGGAGGCCCAGTACAAACTCGGCAAGGTCAAGCGCGTCCAGCTCGGCAAGAAGGGCATCCCCTACCTCGTCACCCACGACGGCCGCACCATCCGCTACCCTGACCCGCTCATCAAGGTCAACGACACCGTCAAGATCGACCTCTCCACCGGCAAGATCGTCTCGTTCGTCAAGTTCGAGCCCGGCCAGGTCGTCATGGTCACTGGCGGCCGAAACTTGGGCCGTGTGGGCATCATCACCCACAAGGAGCGCCACGACGGTGGTTTCGACATTGTGCACATCAAGGACTCGCTCGACAACGAGTTCGTCACCCGTCTGTCCAACGTTTTCGTCATTGGCGAGGGCAACAAGCCTATGGTGTCGCTTCCCAAGGGCAAGGGTATCAAGCTCACCATTGCCGAGGAGAGAGACAGAAGACGGGCCCAGCAGGCTTAAAAGCACTTAATGCCTTGTATTTTAATGTTGTAAATGGCTGACTGATTGTCGTACTGCTTGTTTTTGTCGTAGGATGCCTGGCGCCCCAGCCTTCATGGGCCACTGTTGGATGGCCACGACTACCAAGAACAGTCCTGTAATGTCAACGAGTGCTCCATGACAATCGTCTATTCGCAGAACGAGAGCTCGATGACCACATACGAAAACAGACGTGTATTCTCAAAACGAGTGCTCCATCATCACATACGAAAACAGTCGCGGATTCCCCAAAACGCCCTAGTGGGTGGCATCCCACGCGGAACAATCTGTCCAGTGCGCAATTGTGTACTCCTTCAACAGGCCCGCAATGTCATAGCCACCGTAGTCCTGCGGGTTGAGGTCGGTGAGACCCTGGCTCTCGAGGGCACCTAGGACGGCGGACTCAACATAGTCGTAGTAGACAACATCGACCGTGGTAGCATTGCCCGTCTGGTCCGCTTGAATAGCGTTGGGCGCAGCGAAATACGTCACGTTCTTGTGCACAGTGTCATCACCGGTCACACCGAGATCATCAGAGGTAACATAGCCAAGGTACTGGGTGTAGCCATTCTCAGATCGCTTGTGGAGCCCTATCTGAGCCGGCATCTTGTACCCGACGTCGATATAGCCATGGTTGAAGCAGCAGTCATCTGGATCGTGGTTCGGGAGGTCGCGCTTCTTGAGATGAGGACCATTGTTCAGGATGGGTACAACTTGACGGGCCAGCTCGGCAGGAATGTCCGAAACGTACCGCCAGTGATCCGAGAATGGCGACACGATGTAGCCAGAGTTATCAGTGAACGGTCCTTCCGCCAGGTCGTAGCGAATGGACCCTGAATTGGTGATCACAACGCGATTCTCATTGACACCAGAGACGTTGGACTTGAGCGTGGGGTACACATGGTCCGTCAGAAGAGTGAAAAGGTTGTTCTCTTCTCCGTATTTCACCATTGTTGTGTAGTACATCTGAGGGACGCAGCCATACCGGGTGTCCAGGTTGAGCTCCTTCATGTAGCCGGCAATCAGCTCAGAAGTTTCAAGACCAAGCGGGGTGTCGAAGTCCTTGTTCATGTCCTTGTGGACGTGATAAGCAAGGTTGTAGCGGTTGTGGTCGATGTAGCTTCGGTTGAACTTCGGGGTGCCGTCGCATACCAACTTGCCATTCTGGCCAGGAGGCGTACCACCATGTCCTGGGGGCGTGCCACCATGTCCAGGATTTCCGGGGCGTCCATTGTTTGGCTTGCTCTTGCCGTTACCATTGCCATTGCCGTTCCCGTTGCCATTGCCATTTCCATTGCCATTGCCTTGACCAGCGTGACACTGTGGCCAGGTAATTGTGCCCCACCCCACAGTCTCGAGGTAGCGGCCCGACTCCAGAGCGCCAGCCTTCTCATCGTAGAGCTTGAAGTCGCGGACGTGGGAATGGCCACCCAGCATCTGGATCACGGCATCAGAATGGACAGAACGGATTGACTGATACACGGCCTCAAACTCGCCCCAGCGGATGGGACAGTGGCCAATGACGAGGAAGATGTCGACATCAGTGGCGTTTGAGATCAGGTCGGTATACCACTGCTGCTTCACCACCTCTGCAGCCTGGATCACGCGGGAATTGTCGTCGTTCCCCTTGAAGTTGAAGATGAAGGCAACAGCAAGCACAGTGCGGCCGTTGTCCGTCTTGAACTTGCGGTAGCGGTTGCCCAGCGGCTTCCACTCGCCTTCAACGGAGATCTCGACATTGGAGTTGATGTACTTGTCGCCGTAGACGGCAGGGAACAGCTCGTATTCCTGCTGGGTGACCTCGCCCACGTAGAGCTCGTGGTTTCCGAGACACAGGACGTCGTAGTACTGGTTCTTGATGAACGCCTGCTGCGACAGGAGGCCGTCGGGCTTGGTGGCATCGCTGAGGCCAGTGCCGTCGTGCTTGTCGCCAGTGTCGGCGATGATTAGGTCCACGCCGCGGGCCGTGGCCTCGGCACGAATGTGCTGGACGAACGAGATGAAGTCGCCCCAGTCGGCTGAATAGCTCGGCTCGTTCACGTGGCCCACGAGCCAGCCATGGGTGTCGGTGGTGTGCAGGAAGTTGACGTCTCCCCACGGCAGATCACGGATCTCCACATCGGTGTGCGGTTCAGCGGCACCGGGCTGCTTGCCGTATGCGCATGCCAAGAGCACGCTTCCCGCCAGAACACGCAGTAGTCGCATCGCAATTGAAGACTCGGTGAACAGATCCGGCGACGGCGAGCAGGAGAGCGGCCCGTCGTGCTATATATCGTAGAGAGAGCCCTCGCTAAGGCGTCGCCCCTGTCTCTCATGTCCAGCCGGTGCCGTGCCATGCAGACTGTAGGCTCATGCTCGTCGTGGAGGATTGCAACCACGTGCGCGGCACGCTGCACAGACGGTCTTCGTCGGACAACCAGTGGAAGTCCGTCGCCATGGACCCCCGCGGGCAAGGCGGCGTTGGACGGGCGGCCTCACACGTGACCTCCGGACTGGCCCTGCATTGGCAGGCTGGCCCCGCCTGAGACAGGCGACCCTCCTCAAGGGAACATGTAGAAGAAAAAACATTGTGAAACTTTGTCTAATGGTCACCGTCCCAACGCGAGCAGTCTGACCACTGAGCGGCCACAAACTCCTTCAAGAGGCCGGTGATCGGCTCTCCGCCGTAGGCCTGCGCCTTGGGATCGTGGTGGCCAAGACTCTCGAGGGCCCGAAAAACATGTGGCTCGATGTAGTCGTAATAGACAACGTCAACAAACTCCGCATCACCCATCTCGGCGTGGCCAATTGCCGGCGGGACCCGGTAATGGGGCAGCTTGATGTGCGGGGTGTCGTCGCCATCCGTGCCAAAATCATCGTGCGTGACATAACCGGGATAGAGCAGCCCGCCTTGCGGTACTGCGCCCATTACGTCTTGGTCAGAGTAGCCATTGAAACTGCCGGCATACGGCCTCTCCGGTACCTTGAACTGCAACATGTCCTGAGACACAATGTGGCCTCCACGGTTGAGGGTAGGGAGCACTTTGTAGGCAATGTCGCGCGGCACCTGCGGCACGAACCGCCAATGGTTCTTGAACGGCGACACGATGTACCCGCTGTTCTCGGTGTACGGCCCCTCCAACAGGTCGAACCGGATTGCCCCGCTGTTAATCAGCAATACGCGCTCCTTAGCTGCGTCCCGGTGATCTGGACGCAACAGCGGCAAGACTCGGTTGGCGATCAGTGTGAACAGGTTGAACGGACCGGGAAACTTGGCTTGGTACGTGAAATAGTTCTGCGGAACGCATCCATGGCGGAACGTCAAGTTGAGTTCATCGCGATACTGTGTAATCAATTGCGTCACGCTCAAGCCCTCTTTAGTGTCAAATGTCTCGTCCTCGGTGGTGTTGCTGTGGAAACTGAGCGAGTACTTGTTGAAGTCAATGTAACGTCGGTTGAACCACGGTCTCCCAGAGCTGCCGTGCAGCTGAATGCTAGCGAAACCCACTGTTTCGAGGAACCGTCCACTCTCCAGCGCTGCTGCATATTGGTCGATCTTGCGGTAGTCGCGGATGTGGGTGTGGCCTCCGAGAACCTGGATCAGCTTCTGCGGGTGTTGAGCACGGATAGCCCGGACGACGGCGTCCAGCTCGCGCGACCGACGAACAGGAACGTGTCCAATGACAAGGAACAGGTCCGTGTCGCCCGAGTTTCTCAGGAGGTCCTGAAACCAGTCCTCGTCCACTACGTCCTCAACGGGGCGAACGCGCGAGTTGTTGGCGTTGCCTGTGAAGTCGTAGAGAAACGCCACCGCGGTCACCTGTCGGCCCTGCTTGGTGCGGAACTGGCGATATCTGTTGCCTGCAGGCTTCCAGTCGCCGTCGACCTTGATGTCAACGTTGGAGTTGATGTACTTCTCGCCGTAGTGCTTGGGCATCAGGGCGTACTCCTGGTCAGCTATCTCCGGTCTGTAGAGCTCGTGGTTGCCGATGCAGAGCACGTCCAAGAAGTCGTTCTTCATGAAGACCTTCTGGCTCAGGCGGCCGCCCGGGGTGGTGGCGTCTGAGAGGCCGTTGCCGTCGTGCTTGTCGCCCGTGTCGGCCACAATCAGATCCACGCCGAGCTCGTCGGCCTGTCGGCGCATGTGTTGGAGGAAGGAGATGTAGTCGCCCCAGTCGGCGCTGTAGTTTGGCTCGTTGAGGTGTCCCTCGAGCCATCCGTGGGTGTCGGTGGAGTGCAGGAAGTTGATGTCTCCCCATTGAAGGGGCCGAAGCTCGACATCGCGGTGCGGTTCGGCCGTGTTGGGCTGCTTGGCCCACGCCGTCGCCGCGGCCACCAGCCAGAGCACGACAGACAGCTTCATGACTCGTGCTGACTTGGCCCGGGCTCTGTCAGGGGTCAGGGATGAGAACCGTCCAGGTTCTGCTGCGGGCGTCCCAGATAGGAAATATAATCACCATGCATGCCGCATGGGGCAGATAAGGGTTAGGGCCGCACGGAGTGGCGCGGGTGGCACCGCTTTAGGAAAAAAAATTGCAACCGCTAGCCCTGTGCCGGACGGCCCTCGCGGCGGCTCGGGCTCGAGCTCGCGCCCGCTCCGATGGTGTCTCCGTCTTCGACTACACGAAGCGAGTCACGTTCGTTTTATGTAAGCTGTTTGCCGACTCATGACGCAGGGTTCACCCTGTGGGGCAGCCATCGGACCAATGCTCTGGCATGGCTGAGATGAGCCTCGCCAGGTCCTAGTTACCCGAACAGCCCTGGAATCGAGCTCCTCCCTCCGGCATGGTCGTCATGTGCACACATAATAGTGTTATCCCCTCTCCAGCTGGCGACAGCTCAGCCTGGGGGGCAGGATAGGCAGTTAGGGAGACGCGGCAGGGTTTGCGGTAAAGGCTAGACTGCCGTCTGTCGCCCGCGAGCTAGATGACGCGGTCAGCGCTAGCAAACACCGTCACGGGTGCTGTCGCCCGGTGAGCGGGTGACGGACGGCCCGTGACGCGCCGCGATGCCAATCGTGGGGCAGCCCGTGCGCAACGATCCGATGGTCGGCAGCGCGTTTCGCCGGCTTCCAGCTACCCCTCTCTATGCGCTTCTCAACAAAGGCGATGGGCTGCTGGCGACGACACGGTCGGTTACAATTTTCAGGGACTACAACCACGAGGGCACGGGACGAGCGGTAGTAGTCCCCGTAGTACACTAATTTCACTGTCTGCCTGCCAAGTGTTATGGCTAAAGGCCACCTGCGAACCGGTCGGGTTTCTTTGTTCGGCGCCCGTGTGTGCTGCGCCTAGTGGTGGCACGGACGCAGCGTGTAGGGCTGCTGCCAGGCCGCCAGTCCCCAATCTGGCACGGACGCGGAGAGCCGATGGGGCCAGCCGCGGTCTGACTGGCTGCTCCGAATGAGGAGGCTTTTTATTTCGTCTATGTGCCGACGGCCCTCCCTGTAAAGGCCGGGGATGGGCTCACGATGTCCAAACGATGGTTGTGAACGGCAGGAGACCGAGAGCTCAGGGGCGAGAGGTACATCAACCAGAGGGGTATCGATGTGCAGCCAGCGAGACTGGCAACTCGATGGGGTGTGGACACTGGGCAGAGAAAGTCTCGCCTGTTTCTTCTGGTCACAGATGGCGCATTCGCCTGGCGCCGCTCCTTTATGAGGACGCCTACAGTGCGGCTCACAAGCCCGGAAGAGTAGCAGTGTAAGAGGACAGCTCCGGCGCGCAGTCACCGCGGACAAACATGGAGCCATACGCTCGGCCAGCAAGACACAGAGAGCTGGGGCTCGCATGGCCACTTGGTTTTTTTTTTTTTTTTTTGCGATTTTTTGTTGATAGCGAACGATCTAGCTTTTCGTCCAGGCGGAGAGTCACATGAACAACTCCCGAGATGAGCACGGCCTTCATGACGTCGTCGCTACTCTGCCTCGACTCCGTAGCCAGACAAGAACTATGCTGACGAGCTTGAGCCAAGGGCAGCGGGGAGGGGTGCATTTGATTGCCTTGTCCGTCGTGTCGAAGACTTGGCCCTGAAAATACGCTCACAATCCTGAGCACGCCGTCACCAACGTCACTGTAAACGAGGGAGCGGCTACTTTGGGCGCTGAGGTCACCTGGAAGCACATAACGATTTTTAGTGCCGTACGCTACCTGATCCCGTGCAACAAGCCCGTCTGTCTTCGCTGTTGGCTCGCAAAATAATCCGCAGAGTGGACTGCGGTCCTGAATCACACCTTCGCCAGACCAATCGGGCTAGACCTGATCGCAACCTAGACCTCTTTCGTGGCGTGTGAGCTAGCCAGGTCTACACCTGTTTGTGGGCTACTCGTGGACCCCCTTGGGCCATCTGGGGCAACGAGAGGAGCTCAGGCCCCGCAAACCTCGCTTTGTGGCTCACATCGAAACATGAACAGAGACAAGACCACGGCTGTCGGCAGTGGAGTGTAATAGAAAAAATTCAAGGAGGTAGCTGCTCCCATTGACAGCCTCCTCCTCAGTTGCTGGCCCGACACGGCTCTGGCAGGGTCCTCGTTTGCGTTGGTGGGCGCAATTTCATTTTACAAAGGCACGTTAACAGCAGAGGCAAACACGCAAAGCCAGGCCCCCGACCGCGAGTCAACTATCTTGTGTCCCTTGGCCCCCTAAACGCTAAGACTCGATTCACATCTACGTATCATTGTAGTAATCGAGGGGAAAGATTCCACCACCGGCTATCAAATTCGAACATTGAGGCCTGCACGCGATGATTCTTTGTCGCAACGTGTTCAAAGACGCGGGTCCTCATCGGCCCGAGGTTCGAGGACGCCCTCCCTTCGCACAGTAAGACGGCCAGAAATCGCTCAGAATGCCAGGGCAGCATAAGTCGATCAGCTGCCGCGCGGCCAGGTACGAGATGTCGACACGAGGCTGGCAAAAGGTTGCACTTGAACTGAATTCATGGGCAGTAGAGCACTAGTGTACACGAACGAAATGCAAACAGAGCCCTTGACTGTAGTCTCGTGCATTCCTGCTATCCCAGTTCTAGTGTAGTCGGATATGACGCGATTCGGAGCGCTGGTCTTCGCGTCCATCACGACGCGAAGGCTCCCGTATTTGGCATAGCGGTCACTGAGGACGTACGCAGACAATATTCCTCACAGTTTTCGCCGTGCTACGGTCCGGCAGTGCCTCCCACGTCCGGTACCGATCTTCCACAGTGCAGAATATGCTGGTGTGGTCATTTTGAAGGCAGATAATTCGAGGACAAAGAAACTGGTTCAACGCCTTCCATGCGTTAAGAGATGTTGCTGACAGTCTTCTTCATCCACAACTCGGCTTTGCCTGTGTTGTGCTCTAGAGTCGGGAGGCCATGCTGAACGCGGCAGGGGACTCAGCCCAAGGCCGCAAGATGTCGGGAAGTGGTGGGTCGATGCAACAACCACGAAAGTATCATCATTTGACCTGCTCAACTTGTCGGCGGCGGAAGGTGAGACGCTGATCTGACGGTGAAAACGTGCTGTGGAAACAGTCATGTTGCTTGATGGTGGTAAGTTGCCACTTTTGAGGTGTCTGTCACCACTAATAGCCTGGCAGTGATCTCACGAGCTAACTCAGACTAAATGCGATGGGGCAATTCCTCGCTGTGGCACTTGCCAGCACCTCAATGATGAATGTGTTTACGACAAGCCTGCCTCCATGGCGTACGTGCGCCACCTAGAAAAACACGCAGCCGACCTTCAGAGGTGCCTTGACCAGCGACCCACCGCAGCGGGACCAGCAACAACGGAGGCTTCACGGTCCAATACACTCCCAGAGCACTTTCACGACGTGTCTGTCTCTGCAGCTCAGCTCTCGCGACAGCAACAATGCGAGCTCCTTGAGAGGTATCGAGAGAAGAGCAAAGCGTGGGAATCTCATATGACTCGGCACGGCCTTCAACATCAACTTGAATTTCTCTCGCCCGACCTCGCAAAGTCGCTCATGGATAATTACTGGCAATGGTTCCCTGCTGTGCTTCCCCTGGTTGACAGAGCAGTTTTTTACCATGATATGGTGAAAACAAAGCCTGGTCAATTCCCGGGAGTCAACTCACAATTCAGCCCTGCTCTATTCGCAGCAATGATGGCTCACTCAGCTGTACATCATGGTGGCGCAAACGCGCTGGCGACAGAGATGATCACAAACGCTGCGACGCAGTTGGTGGGGCGTGACGTCCTTAGTAGCGCAACTCTTGCGACTGTTTCTGCCTGTCTCTTGCGCAGTACAGATGCACTTGGGCGCGGTGACGACTCAGAGCTGTGGGTGACTTCCGGTGCAGCATTCAGAGTGGCTACAGAGATATCCTTGTTCAAAGAGCCAAACGCGACGAAGCACTCTGTGATGGAAATGGCCGTTCGGCGGCGGCTGGCGTGGGTCTGCTTTGATTGGGACACAGTCGTCAGTCTCCTTCTGCAAAGGCGACCAGCGCTAACGACTCCTCCGTGGTGGCCACCCGAGCGATTTTCGACGGATATTCTCGAAGAATCTACATCGCGCAAAGGCAAGGGAGTTTCACCTAAGGAGTTGCGACCATCTTCGAACACAGAATTGGAGGCCCATGTTTTTCGACACATCTCAGGCTTGCTGGTCATAGTGAATGAGATGCTACGTCATCATCTTGAATCACCGTCTGGCCAGCAGTTGCATACAAGCATGGAGCCCGTAGAGAAATGGTGGCAAGCAACACCGGCTTACCTTAAGATACAGTCTGCCACGGATCGACCACCAGCAGTCCTAATCTCATTCAACGCCTTGTACTCCATTGGCGCCTTGATTGTTGGTCAGATCAAACGTAACGGAACAACACAATCTACGCAACAGGCACGCACATCGTCTCGAAGATCCCTCGCTGCCGTGAATGCACTGGCTGCGCTGTGCACAGCGCAGCAGTGGCACTATGGTCCAGCAAAGGCTGACTATATCCTGGTATATGCAGCTTGCACTGGAGCCAAGGCCGCGCTTGAGCTTGTTCGCCTCCACCAGGCTGGTTCCACAGTGTATTCGCCTGGGGAAGACCGGCGCCAGCTCTACCGGGCTCTGCAAAGTTTTCAGACCACCCTCCACGCCACGAAATACCAACTGCCGAACGTACCTGCCACACTTCGGGCAGTTAATCGGTCCATGGGGTCCGCAAGGGCAGAGGCATCGGCTCCCGGGGTCCGAGCTCGTCGCCGTGGTGATCTGAACGTCGAGCGGGAGGGAAGTACGCCAACTATGTCAGACGTATACCCATCACCAGCATATGCCCCACGAACAAGTATCCCAGCAGCCTCTTGGACAGCAGATGGTCCAGCAACCCCTGGCATTTCCGGCGATAATGCTGCGTGGACCGACGCTTCCATTGCTGCCATGTCGTATGGTCCCATGGAGACGGGGGGCGCCCGCAGACACCCTCCGATCCATGCCCAAGGTTCGGAAAATACTGAAACCAATTATGAGCAGGACCCGTTTTGGAGCTCCTTCAATGTGCAATCTGACCGACCACCTATGTAGTATATGCCAGGATTGAGTAATGCAAAATGAAGAGTAGAGCAGCAACGGACGAATCCAAGGCGCATCTGATCAGTTGGCCCTCCTAGGTTCCCGCGTTCAATGCCAACCATCAGAAAAGCATGTACCGTTCCGTATGAGAGAAGAGTTCACATACAATGTGAAGCCCATCAGCGCAGGCGTCATGAAGGAGACTAACTTCATCAACCGCAGGCTTGAAGTGGTATCTTGGACTGAGGACATAACCGCAGTATTCTGGTACCGTGGCAATGCAAGACAGCGCCTCGATACCACTCGCACGGTTTGTGTGGTTGCCGTCTGTGGCTCGCCCACTCAGCATCTCGTAGATGGCGCGTTTGCCTGATTAATGTCAAACATCATTGAAACTGTACGCAAGTACACATCATGGCGATGGAATGGACGTTATCGGTTCAGTGGCAGAAGTGGCGATTCTATGGTGCTGGTTACTGGCTATTCCCACAAGGCACATTTGTGACCCACCCTACTTGGTTCAATGGGAAGGGCACCAACCCTATGTAATCTGTGAGCAAGGTGGCACATAGGTGCCTCGTCTCACGTTGCTCGAAACCCTGCCAGCCGCCACCACCCCATGATAGCAATAGCACTTGTAGTCCCTAGTAGTTGGTGGGGGGGGGTCAAACTGCTGGTCGGGACGGAGCTTGCGGGCTCTCTCGCTGTTTTATTCACTTGTGTATCCCCTTGTCCTGCTACAAATGCTCGCACTACAAGGGCATGTCGGCTGAACCCCATGGCAAGAAATATCATCCACAAAATCAATAGTACCCCCAGCTCGTGCCAGCGGGACGCTTAATAGGATTTCACTCTCTCACGGGCGTTCTCCGTGGTTGCAGTCCCAGAAGTTCAGGGACAACCTAACTAAATTCGTAGGACGTGGTATCATCATTGACGAGCCAGCTAATTGCAGTAATCAGCTGAGCCGGGGCTTGACGTTGGTATTCATTTCTGGTCAGCAGGCCCTCAAGTCTTTGGCAAACAGGGCAGGTAACTCAAGCAGCAGGCATATCTCTGCCACGGAGACACTGTGGGCAATGGGGGCCCAGTTTGCCGCACCAACTTTGGTATCCATAATCTACGGACGACGGTGCCACGAGCTGGAGATGAATTGCGTTGCCGTCGCAACGTCAGCGGACGTTCGCTTTTGTACAGGGCACATTGATGACGAGCGCGGCGGGCGGCGACATACGGGTCTCGGCACACGTATCTCCAGGCAAACGCGCCCCCATTGCACGACTCATTGCAGGTTCCATTGGACCGAGGTTGTGCGGTCTCGCATGCCAGGGGACAGATCACTGGTGCAGCCCTGCGGAGCTTTGGGGTCGGCTTGACTCTGTACGAAGTCGCGAACACGGTAACCTGCGCAGCATCGTTTGCGCCCACGATTAATATGGTTGCACGAGTCTCAATCTAGAAGGTCGGTTGAGGCATGCGTAAAGGCGAAAGAAGCACCTCTCATTGTGCCACCCGTGTAGCAGCGAAGAGGTCTCGCATTTGACAGGATTCTTGAGCGAGGCGAAGGAGGGAGCTGATAAAAAAATTCAAGGCTGAAAACATGCCTCCTCAATTTGCTCAGGTCCCTCCGAGAGGAAGATGCTTGAAGATATGTCGGCAGTATGAATAATATACTGGCCTGGGCTGCGCAGGGAGTGCCAATTCGTAAGGCTGCGGCAGTAATCTGTACCAAACAAAGTAACCGGCCTGATGCTTGGGCGAGTCATCAAGGTCCTTTTGACGGTCATGAGACTCAACACCGCACTCCCCCATCACCTCCACAAAGGGTAGAGCGGCGGCATGACATGAATCCTACAACAGGGCGCGATTCCGTGGTATCACGCAAAACTAGGAGGACTCGAAAGCACCATCATCTGACGTGCTCCGTCTGTAGGCGACGAAAGGTAAACGACCCACAGCACTTTTAGTATTCAATTATCGCGGTCTAACGAAAGGTGAAATGCGACGGCGTTCAACCGACCTGCGCCAATTGTAAGGCAATTGGGGCGTCCTGCCACTATGAAAAACCTGCTTCGTTCGCCTATGTCCGCCACCTGGAGCGGACCGTCGACAGTCTCCGATATGAGCTGAAATCGCTCAGAGGGCATGGGAACCAGCCGCTTCCACCGCTCGTGGGTACCAAACGGTGCGGTAAATCTCCGGCGAAGTGTAGCATCGCGAATGCGCCGCCAGACTTGGCGCAAAAGGCTTGTTCCCGTCTGGTGGGCAGCGAAACAAAGCACCTCGAGGACGTGGTGTTGGCAAATTGTCTGGCGCACTATTTCCCCTTCCTTTCACTCGAAGAGTCAAACGAACGCATGGCAGTATGCTGGGGCCAGCAAGACTCGCTGTCGTTTGCAGTTCATCGGCCAGCGCTGCTGCGGGATGTGGCAACTCACTCGCCCGGGACGCCTGTGGAGCCTGACACGACCTTCAGCCCTGCCCTGCTAGGCTTCATGCTAGCCAAAGGCGGCGCTGAGCATTCGCACTCGGCGCTGTCAGAGACGTTGCGGTCCCTGGCAGGGGTACTGTTGGCGCGAGAGGTGCTTCAGCCCGCGAACCTCGGCACACTGCTGGCATGTTTGCATTATGGAACGCTGCTATTGCGCCAGGGGGATACTTCAGCGGCCTGGGTGGCATCTGGCATTGCAGTCCGCATGGCTGTGGGCATCCGTCTCTTTGACAAGGCGGATCACGTCAAGCTGGACACTTTGGACGTCGAGGCCCGGCGCCGTGCTGCGTGGGCCTGTTACAACTTCGATGTGGCTTCATGTTTTTTTGCCAACCGTCTCACGGCCCTACCAGGGCCGCCAGAGTGGTCACTTGATGACATGACGGATTGCGACGGATGTGCCGCTGCATGCGAATGTGTGGCCATGACTACGGAGGAGCTGGGCGAGGGGACAAGGCGGGGGGTTGTATTTAGGAGCACATGCAACGTGCTGGCTTTCGCCGACAAGGTCTTGCGACGGTACCGTCCGATAAGCGATCATCTCGAGACAGACCTGGACGAGACGCCAACGGACGAGGCGGCACTTTCCGAGCAGTGGCAAACTATACACGACGAGATTAGGATTGACCCATCCAAGCGAACAAGCGTGCAGCCCCACATTGTCTGGCTCAACGTGGTGATGCTGCTGCTCGTCATTGTGTTGCACAAGCCGATCCTGGAGGCCTCCGAGATATCTGGCTCCACGCGCAGCTCCACGGCTGCGTGCCTGGAGGCCGCTAGTTCTTTAGTGAAGCTACAGGATCTGTACACAAGGTCATTCGAGGGGCGCGCCGCGTGTTTCGCGCTGGTATACGGAGTCCACATGGCGGCCAAGGTGTCCCTTCGAATTTTCCTGACCATGACGCCCATTCATTATGGCGTGGATCGCCACGTGCTTCACAGAGTGCTCCTGGCCTCGCACCAGACGCTCAAGCAGTCGCGGTTTGCCATCCCCAGCGCAGACGAGACAATTGGCCAGCTAGAGGGGGCGCTGACAGGCTTTTGGGCTGGTGCATGCGGGATGGATGGCGGGCAGCCTGAGGGCTATTTCCACGACGCTCATGCCACTTCAGTGCCGCGCGACGCAGCTATTCTGGCGGTTGCCGAGCCCGCAGACCCGAAGTGGCTAGGCTCACCGCCGATGGCGTCGCCAGACCCGACCAACGGTGCAGACGGCGATGCCGGGCCGAGGGACTGGGACATGGAGGCGTAGGGGAGGAACGGTCTGCTGGACGGAGCTGCTCTACTGCTCTCGTGCGTTTGGAGCTTCAATACCGAGATTACTACGTAGCTAGTGGCATTGAGTGGATGTCTTCCTTTCGCGAGCTCTTCTGTGCGACGGCCGTCGCCGCCACCTCCGCGATCGCTACCATGCCAGGGCTAGGGCGCCGATTTTCGTGGCCCCCAATTGGCTGCGGCGCCGGAGCCTCGACGACAGACGACATGGAAGAAGAGGAACACAAGGTGCCAACAAAGGTGCCGCAGCTGGCGGTCCTTCCGCCGCAGCGCTACGAGCCGCGGGGCGCCGTGGCCGAGGCGTACAATGCGCTCATCGCGTCCGGCATCATGGGTGGCGTCGTAGGCGCCGGCCAGATCGCCATGGAGCGCCGCCGAAAGGGGCTCTTCCGGTCGCTCTTCCGGGCCGGCGGCACGCTCGGCCTGTTCGCCACCATGGGTGCGTCGTTCGGCTTCGTCCAGACCGCGTCGGCCAACCTCCGGGAGAAGGACGACGGCTGGAACAGCTTCTTTGGCGGCGCTTTCGTCGGCGCCCTGCTCGGCGCACGGGCGAGGTCGCTCCCGAAGGTCGTGGGCATGGCCGCCGGCGTCGGTGCCATCATGGGCATCGCAGGCTGGTCGGGCGGCCTGCTGGGCCTCGAGGAGCACAGCTACATCCGCCATCAGAAAGACCACCTCACAAAGCTGGACGGCGAGGAGCGCCAGGGCTACTGGGACGTGGTGCGGCGTCGTCCGCTGTCGCAGACCATCGACGAGCTCGGCGCCGACAAGAACATCTTCAAGGATTAATAAACGCTATATTTGTCGTCCTTTTGTTTCAGACGCTGAACCATGTCTGGCTGCATCGCTACCATGGGCGGCTCATCCCCACACTCAACCTCATCATGACCACAAGGTCAGTGCCAGAGGCTGCAAAAGAGCCGCCAGGAGCGCTCTGTAGACCCGAATCCGGCGCGGCGGAGCGCATTAGCTAACGCAGATACAGAGTCGAGTGTGAGTTCCCTGCTGTCCGTCCCGTGTGGTGAGTTTTGGCGCAGCCTTCTGACCCAGACGCACTCAAGTCGCACCGTCGCGACGAGTTCATCGAATGGATAAAGGCGCTGGTGGCAGTGCCGTTCGTTCTGCACGCCGGCCCGAACGGACGTCGCGGCGACGACTCGAAAAGCTCGGCTGAGAGCCGTCGCCGCTACGCCGAGATCTTCTTCGACGTTGAGCGCCTGATTGAGAACCAATTGCACCACCAGAGCGTGGGCACACCTGACCTGGCGCGCCTCAAACAGCTCGTGCCGTCCGTTGGCCACTTCTTCACCCCGCTCCCGCTGGAGCGCGCCTTCTACGTCCAAGACGAGCTTCGTGCCATCTCGACGCGACGGCTGGTCGCACCGTCATTCAATGACATCCGGCTCATACTCAACACGGCACAGGCAATGTCGCTGGCGTCTGGCAAGCGTTCGCTCAAGCTTGTCACGTTTGACGGTGACGTCACACTGTACGACGACGGCACTTCGCTGGAGCGAAACAGCCCTGTCCTGGCGCAGCTTTTGGAGCTTCTGAAGCGAGATATCTATGTGGGAATCGTGACTGCCGCAGGCTACAGCGAGAAGAGCGGCGAGAAGTACGCCGAGCGATTAGGGGGCCTAATCAACGCTGTGCTGTTGAGCACTGATCTTACACAGTCTCAGAAGCGGCGTGTCGTGGTGATGGGGGGCGAGGCTAACTTTTTGTTTGTCTTGGATCCCGAAAAGGGTGGCCTCCACTGGGTCGACCCTGAGGAATGGTATATTCCCGAGCAGCGCGAATGGACTGAGGATGATATCACCAAAATCCTCGACGTTGGTGAAACGTGCCTCACATCGCTCGTGAAAAAAATGAATCTCCCGGCTCAGATTATCCGCAAACCTCGTGGTGTTGGAATGGTACCATTGCCTGGTCAGAAGATGTATCGCGAACAGCTGGAAGAGGCGGTGCTGACCGCTCAAAAGACTGTGGAAGTGTGCGAGGCAACGAAACGTGTCCAGTTCTGTGCGTTCAACGGTGGCTCGGATGTGTGGGTCGATATTGGCGACAAACGGCTCGGTGTGATGGCGGTTCAAAACTACCTGGGCGGTATTGAGGGCAGCGAGACGCTCCATGTTGGCGATCAGTTTGCGTCTATTGGTGCCAATGACTTCAAAGCACGCCAGGCTGCCTGCACAGTTTGGATTGCCTCGCCCGAGGAGACATGCAGCATTGTTCAGGAGCTCATCACATACATCGATGAAGCGGCAATTTATAGCTAATTATAAAGATGGACGTTGCCACGAGTATGCCTAGGTTACCTTCGCATCAGCGGGGATTGGCATCGTTGGATCGAGATGAAGAGGTAGAAGGACAGTGTGGTACTGTAGTACTAGTTCGATTTCAGGATAGTCTGACTTCCCTACTGGCAAACGGACTTACAGCTTGACGTTTTGCGCTGTTTTCTACTCGGGCCACTGTTACTGGGTCACCAATGAACGCACGACGTTGATGTCAGTGCGTCTGCTGACGGCTCGACCTTATGTCAGGAGCAATCCACAAGTGTCACGAGAGTATCAAAGCCAGAGCTGTTCAGGGAAAGCTGAATTCATATGACATGTTTGACAACGTTTTACTATTCCAAAGCCGACGTGGTGGGGAACTGTTGCTCTCGGGATCGAAAAGGTCGCCACAATCGCAGTTGATCATTCTCGCTACTCAAACACAGCAGTGCGCTGTTGATGCCACCAACATGAGCACAGCCTCCGGACAATGGGCTTTGCTTATAGTGGGTTCGAGAGCTTCTCTGGCATACAATCTGTCAATTTCCGTGGCCGGACTTGAGTCCGCGACTGCCAACCTTGGAGACCAGTCGATGGAGACTTGAAGTCGCAGTGGCGCCAGGAGAATCATGTCGTCATGTTTTCAACACCTTGTCATGCAACTGTACTCCTACCTAAAAACGTTCCTCTGCAATAAAAAAGTGGCATTGGTATGGCGCATACTTCTCAGCGGACCACGGAGTCACGAGGGCCTGGCAGCACACATCTCAGACCTCACGGCAGGTATGTAGCCATCAATGTGAGCTGAAGTGGAGAGTAACGACTCTATGACGCTCTGGCCGTCAATACTTCTCTGTGCTCCACACGAGGAGATCATGGCTGCCTCGCTAGTTCGGCCTCTCTGGCATCAGTCCTGACCCTTCGTACACGCCATTGAAAAACCGAACCAAGTAGTAAAGTGACGGTGAGAGCCTAGAGATCACACCCGCCGCCTGCATCAGCAATTTCCATAACAATCAGGCTCCGGCATCCCGTAGTGCCTCCATCTCCGCTTCGTACTCGTCTTCCACGTCTGAGGGAATGTTTTGTGGCCCTTCCTGATTTGTTTGCGTCGGTGGTTGAGTACTGACATCATCCCAGTCTCTGAGTGCAGCTTCATCGTCCGAAAAGCTAAAGGCTGTCGAGTTAGGCTCGTCTGGAGGCCGTGATACGAACAGAGAATCGGGATCATCTGGTTCGCTGTCGCTGAGTCTTGAAAGTTCTGGTGCTACCGCTGGCTGCGACTGAATTGTGGCCTCACCAGCTGTGGCCGACAGTGTTTCGCTGGGATGGTATGTCCGGTCTTGTGTAGTAACAACGTCCCTCTGAGTTGTCTCGCGACGCTCGGTCTTTTCTTCGTCTATCCATGCCCGGCGGTAGACCTTCATCCTCGGCTGGGTCCCAACTCGAGCAGCCATTGCCGCGAAGTCAGCGAATGTGGCCTTTGCAAAAAGACCATGCGCCCAGAGCTGATAGTATTGCAGAATACTGGTCAGATCTTTGTATTCGTGTCCCTTTCCTTTGAATCGAAGCTGTCGAGGCGCGGTCTTGCGAATGTAGGGAATGCCGTTCGGCTGGAGCAGCCGGTCGACGTCGAGCTTGGGGATAGTTCGCCGCTGCCGAACCACGACCTCATCATCGATGCCCAGCACATCCTCCGTCGGTTGCTCTCTGGCTGGCGTAACTGAGTACTCGTCAATGTCGCTCATGGTCGTGTCTTCAGTCGCGACGCGTTGGAGCTGCAATTATGCCTAGTTTGGAAATATGCCGGCCCCTGGCGAAAGCTGCCAAATTGGGCAGGTTGCGCCCCTGAATTCAAGCCAATATGGGCAATTCCAGCCCCTGGACAAAAATGGCTCATGCAGTCCCTGAATTTTCAAATAAGGAAATATGCGCCCCTGGTGAAACTTCTAATCGATGCCGAGACATACACCTACCAAGAGAAATGGCAACAACAGAACAATACCCGCGCTGCGCGCTGTGTAAAGCGTCTGTGCTGATCGATAATCCGTCACATGACGAAGACGCTGGCCCCTCCAAGATCGTCGATTCCGTCCAGGTGGAGTGCCCATACAATCACTACTTTCATTGGGACTGCGTGACGACACATAAGAAGTCCCCGTTGTCCTGTCCAGCATGCGATGTAACCATCGCCGATGAGGAGGGGCGGATCCTTGCTGTCGTCACCAACGAAGGTGGCACGGAGCACGACTTTGACCTGGTTCCCATCATCAAGGAAGAGCAAGCAGGCGACGAGGAACCTCGGGTCGAGGATGCGTTCTTCAGTGCGTGTTTCTGTGGTGACGAGGAAGCCATGATCGAGCTCCGTGACAAGTTCACAGACCTCAACTTCCACGACGAGAAGGGCTGGAATCCGCTTTTCTATGCATCCGTAGCTGGTCATCTGGGGATTGCAACCTACTTGACCGAAAACGGCGTCGACCCCGCTCATCGCGATTATTTCGGCAAGACTGCTCTGGATTACGCCCAAGACGAGAGCAGATCTGACATCATAGCCCTTCTTACCCGCTTGAGCCGTCCATGATATGTGGGCATAGCTGGTGGACCCCACTGTCACTCTATGTCATAGTGTGTCTGGCTGTCTGGAATCGTTGACGGTACTTCTGAGACGGCAAAGGGAAATGGTGTCGGCGCGGGAGACCCCTCACGGGGTGGCGCTGGAAAGGCTGGTTCACAGCCCTGTGATGCACAGTCTTGCGAGGACTGAATAACGTGCGGAGACGACGGCACCGTCGCTTGAGTAGAGCTGGCCTGTAGAGAAATGCCATTGCTGTTCTTTGACAATTCAAGCAAAGCTTTGCCTTTTACGATGTCCTTGTGTGTGTGGCCGTTGTCCCCATTGCAGACGCTCTCATGCTTGACAGGTGGCAGGTCGTCATGGGAGTCAGCACATTCGCTTTCATCCAAAGTGCGCTTTTGGCCCTGCGCGCCGCCGTTATGGCCAGTCTCCACAACGTCTAGAATGCCGTCGGAGGTTATGCGAAACATGGCGAGCCTCGACTTATTCATGGCGTGTCGGATACTCGCCGGGCCGTCGCGATAAAGCGTGACGCGGTTATTAAGGTAGCTGCTCCACCTGCTTTCTCCACTGTCGCCGAGCGCGGACGCCAGCATCGCTGCAGAATTGCCACCCGGTGACACGCGGGCCACCATCTTGGACACGAGCACTATGGCAAGATCGCGCGAGGCGGCAATGCGGCTCATGTTGCTGAACAGAGTCTGCAGGACTCGTGCCTTGACCCGTCCAGATCCAGTAGTCTTTGGTGCGCCGGCGCCGCGGCGGTAGGCGAAGGCGGCCAGCACTATGCTGCTGATGTCGTCGATGACGATGAGCCGAGTGTGGGGCGGCGGGCAGTCTGCTCGAGGTTCCTGGAAGAGCAGGAGGACTTGCGAGAGGCTGGTGACGGTCACGTGGTGAAGCCGACGGAGCCACGACTGATCTTCGTCGTTGCTGTCGCTGTTGAGGTCGAGCAGGCGTTTCACGGGCAGCGACGCGCCGCTGGTGCTGATCCAGAGTACGGCGCCGTCGTCTGGCTGGCGGAGGACGCTGAGCGCGAGGGCCAGGCCGATGGCCGTCTTGCCACTCCCCGGTGGCCCGCACACCTCCACCAGGCTCCTGGGCCGGACGTTGAGCACAGCGTCGAGGTGTGGGCTGCCCGTGCGTAGCGGCGGCGAACGCTGCTCCCACGCCACGGCCTGTGACAGCGTGACGGCCGGCATTCTGTGCTGAGTGCCCTCCATGGCGAGGGCGCGTCTGGTTCGGGTCGCGTTTGCGACAATCCCGTCTTCCGCTGCCGCTAACGCTATGCAGTTCTTGCATAACGCAACGACATTTCTCACTTGCGACCCGTTACGTGAGGGGCAACTCGTCTAGGCAATCGGACCCGGGTTGCTCTTGGTGTGTCTGGACAGTCACAAACAGGCGGACGTAAACGACTCAAGACCGCTGGAAAAGGCACCAATTGACATCTGACAAGCACGAAATGGTTCTCGAATGGCTCACGGGAGGCAAGGCTGAGCCTGCCGGCAAGATCGCCCAGATCTGGATCTATCCCGTCAAGTCTCTCGGGGGTATCAGGCTCCAGACTGCCGAGGTCGGCGAGTATGGCTTCAAGTACGACCGAGAGTACATGCTGTGCTACTACGATGACAAGAAGCAAAAGTACCACCACCTCACCCAGCGCGAGAACCCTCGCATCACACTGTGTCGTCTCGAGTACGATGAGGCCTCTGGCATCATCACCGTTTACTACCCGCCTCCAGACTATTCCGAGGACCAGATCGTCGACAAGGACACGGGCGGCCCCAAGTTCATCTCCGTCGATGACGTCAAGGGCAAATGGCCGAGCTTCCAGCTCCCGCTAGACCCGCGTGTCGCGGTGCAGCAGGCCGCCTCTGGCCCAACCAAGACTGGTCCGGCTGGCGCTGGATCGGCTCTCTCGGGCCAGAGCGCCGCCACATACAGGCCTGGCGAGACCCCGTCCGCGCAACAGGCACTGCAGGGCCAGACATCTGCGGCCAACGCGCCCTCTCTCACGGTGGAGCTGTGGGGTGAAGACATGGAGGCGTGGGACGTGGGCCTCCCCCGCGAGTTCATCACCGCGCTGGGGCTGCCGCAGAGCACAAAGCTGCTGACCCCGAAACAGCGACGCATAGTCAAGCAAGAGCGCGGCGCGCCGCCGGCAAAGGAGCTGCGCGACCGATCCGACGGCGACGGCGCGAAGACAGCCTTCCAGGACTACTTCCCGGGCAACTTGATCACAGCCGAGTCGCTTGCCGAGCTTGGTGAGAAAGTAAAGCTGCGCACGGACGGGAAGGTCAAGATCCAGGTGCAAAACTTCCGCTGCAACCTCCTGGTGGAGGGCACTGCGAAGGCGTGGGACGAGGACGACTGGAAGGAGATCAGCATCGGCGAGCACAAGTGGTTTGTGCCATGCCGCAATGTTCGCTGCCAGGTCACTACGGTGAACCTCCAGAAGGGCGACTTTGAGCAGAGCCGCGAGCCGTTCAAGACGATGCAGGGCTTTCGCCGCATCGATCCCGGTGCTCCCTACGAGCCGTGCTTTGGCATGAACCTCATCAACCAGGAGGTCGGTTTCAAGGTCAGCGTGGGCGATGAGGTCAAGGTCCTCAAGCGGGGCAAGCACCACTACGTCGACATTTAGCCGTTCTTTATTATTTATATACACTCGTTGCAGCCGTTGTTGTTTTGGACTATAGACCTAGTCGGCGATAGCCAGATAGTAGACGCCGTTGGCCACGGCCCCCAGCGGGCCTTTGTCGCAGTCGCCACAGACAAGGACCCGGTCCACGGTCAGAGCGTCGCCGTTGCTGGCCAGCGTGAAGCCCTCAGAGCTGAACGGCCGGCTCACGCCGACGTTGTCAAAGTCGAACGGCGTAGTGGCGGTGTAGAACGCCAGATCCCCAGCCGACGCCCGCTTGCCCTGTGTCGGAGCAGCAGAGCAGGGGACGAGCAGCGCGCCGCCGCCCAGGCGCAGCGTCTGGCGCGGGGTCTCGGCCTTTGGCGTCATTATGACCGTCCCGCACCCGAAGGGGCACACGAGCGAAGGCATTATCGAGATGTCACGTGAGCACGACACCGTAACATCACATAGAGCTCGAAAAGAGAAGCCATGGTCAAAGAAAAAACTGGTCTATTTTGATATTAGGTTTGATACAGATACCTTGGACTTGGCGTCGCTTTCTCGTTTCCGGCCCGCGTTCCCGTTGGAGCTACTGGAGCTGGCAGTCTGAGACATGGGCGCCGACGTCGGCTGCGGACTGCGGCTTGCCACGCTGCTGAGGCCCGAACTCGGCGCCGATGTCGGGCCCGAGCCACCCATGCCCATGCCCCAGTGCGACTGCGCTGTTAAACCCGTCCCGCCAGGTGGTGTGCCAAACGGTGTTGTTGTAGTGCTCGGGCTATTGCTTGTTGCCGGAGGCTCGAGAGTGGGCAGCTGGGGGAGATTCCGTCCGATGGACAGTGAGCGAATGGACGGTAGCTGGACTCCGTGCAGCGCGTCCAGCTCGCGCGGATGTATTCGCGGAGAGTGGGCTGGTGTCGCCAGCGGCGTGTGGTCGGGTGTGGGCGAGCCCGGGTTCGAAGCATTGGGCGAGCTCGGTGCCGTCGAGACGGGGCTATTTGGCCGCGACCGCTTTGCGCGGTGCTGCAGATAGGGGTCGAGGTCGTCGAACTTGCTCATTCTAGTCTTTGCTGCCGCGCCAGAGCCGGACGACGGCGGATGCAGTGGCGTCATGCGCTGGAGTGCCGACAGTCCCGACAGATGGTGGTGAGCTGAGTGGGTTGTGTGGAGCTTGGGGCTTGCAGAGTTGCTGCTGCTGGTGGACGAGCCGCCCGACTGTACAGGCGGCGAGGCGAGGTTCTGAGGCGAGTGGCCCGCCGTCACGTGGGTGCTTGGCCCCAGCGGAGAGGCGTGGTGCGAGCTGCTGGTGGCGGCAGTGCCGAAATACGAGCCCAGGCTCGGCGAGCTCTGGGTGGTGTAGAGGGCCGGGTGGGTGGCGCGCGGAGAGTTGGCGGCCGAATTGGTGGCCGAGCCGGTGTTCTCGCGCTCCAGTTGCTGGGACGCCGCAATTGCCAGGACGTTCATGTCGAGGCTGTTGGTGGCTCCGGCAGACCGCGGGTAGTGCTGGTGGGGTACACGCACAAAGTGGCCGCTGCCCGGGTGCAGCGGCGTGCTGGTGCCGGACGACGAGCCGGAGAGTGGCGCAAAGTGTGATCCTGTGGTGCCTGGGGGCGGGAGCTGGATGGGCGGGCTTGCGCCGGCCAGGGTGGGGGAGCTGGGAGTGCTGTTGTAAGGGCTCGAGGTGGCCGAGAGGCTGGGAAGCGGGCCTGCCTGGTGAGCGCCGCTGCCGAGTGGCGGGAGACGGTTCTCTGCCGAGCCCGCGGCCCGCGCGAGCGCAGAGAGGCCGGACATGCCGGTGCCGAACGGCAGGGCGCCGTGCTTGGCCGGGGAGGTGGCGAGCGACGGCGGGGCCGAGTGAGGG
>JANJPH010000126.1:0-27599 GCA_030407195.1 [Candida] tunisiensis
CCGCGGGGCCGCCCCCGGGGCGGCTCCGGGCCGCCCCGCCTCGGGCCCGGGCCCAGTTCTGGCTCCCGCGCCCAGACATGCGCTGACTCCCTGACAAAGTTCTTAGTCCAGCCGATCCCGCCCGCACCGGGGGGATTTTCCGGCCGGGCCAAACTATATCAGCGGGCGGGCGGCCTGCTGGGGTCGACACGCGAGACAGCCGGTAGGTATTGGGGCCCGCCGGGGGCTGGGGCCCGGGCCGGCCCCAGGGAGGCCCGGGGAGGCCCAGGGAGCGGGCCTGTGCGGACGGCGTGGCGCCACGGCGCGCGTTTCCCCTCATGGCCGCCGATAATATCGCTTGGGCGAGACAACGGTGGCCTGCGGGCGGCCAGATATATAGGGCCGTCGTCGCCCGGCCCGTGGGCGGAGGCAGACGGCAGGCCCGAGGAAACCGTGCCAGAACACGCCTAGTCCCGCCCTAGAACCCCCTAGACCCCCCTAGACCACCAGACCCTTCGACCGCCCCTGACCCAGCTCAACAGGTTTCCCCACCCACAGCAAAAGGCGTCCCAATTACGGTGACGAAAAAAAAAAAAAAAAAAAAAACTACAACAGCCGGTCAACACAACAAATCGTTCGCTGGACGAGCGGACGGCTCGTATATCTAGCTCGGCCATGCCATACACGCCGCCGTCACCCCAGGCGACTCGCAAGCCGACACACAGCGGCTACTTCGACACGTCCGCCGCCGCCGCCGCCGCCAGCGCCAGCCCCAGCGCCGCCGCCAGGCCATCGCACCCCCCATCGCACGCATTCCTCTACAAGAAACGCCGCGGCGCGCCCCGTCCGCCCCACCACCACCCTGACCACGCCCCCGGGAGCGCCCGCGACTTCGTCTCGTACCGTCCGGGCCTCCCGTACCGCCACACCGCCCCCGTCCAGGACAACTACACATACGCCAAAATGCAGCCCCAAAAGGCCTCCCCGCCCTCCACCAGCGAGGACAGCCACCCCAGCTCCAGCGGCAGCAGCAGCACCGGCTCCTCGAGCCCTGCCAGCTCCCCGGACGAGCCGGCCCTCGCCGACAACTCGCTCTCGGAGCTCCACCAGGCCGTCCACGCCATGACCTGCTCCATGCGCACCGCCTCGGGCTCCCCGGACTCCACCCCGACCCTCAGCTCGCGCGACTCGTCCGCCAGCCTCAACACCGCCGTCCCCGACACCCCCTCCGTTCCGCCTGCCGACGACGACGACGACAAGCCCGACGGCCCCACCGACGGTGCCCGCGCCGTCCTCGGCTACATCGCCGGCTCCGTGTCCGAGTCCGTCCCGCGCGGCCCGCTCCAGGCGTCGACCACCGCCAACACCCTCAAGAACACCGCCTCGACGACGTCCCGGGCCTCCCTCGAGGACGACCTGCCCGCCCGCCTCAGCGAGAGCGGCCGCACCACCACGGACCTGGGCTCTACTGCGGACAGCCCGCCCGCCGCAAAGCGCGACACCGTCTCGGCCAGCAACAGCGCCCGTCTGGGCGGCCTCGCCGCCAACATAATGAACAGAAAGCGCGACAGCGTCAGCAGCATGAGCAGCGGCGCCAGCGGCGCAGACTCGGCTACCGACCTGCCCAAGATGATCCGCAAAAAGTCGGGCGAGCTCGTCAAGAGCTCGCTCAAGCTGCATCGGCCACAGTCCATGCCGAGCACCCCGACCTTCAGCAAGAACGTCAAGTTCGACTCGCATCTCGTGCGCATCAAGCCCTTCCTCAAGACCGAGCGCCCCACCGCCATCTCGGCCCAGAGCTCCCCGGTCGAGGAGAAGGTCCGCTTCCACTGGGGCAACGACGACGACACCACAGACTCGTCCGACACGGACTCGGAGGCCGAGGACGGCCGCTACGGCTACTCGCGGTACCTCGCCCGCACTGAGTGGAAGATCTCGCTGCCAAACTTCCCCGACGGCTCTGGCAAGACCGACGGGCGGCCGGGCCCGCACGTGGCGTCGCGCCACCACGCGCCGAAAGACCGCACCAAGACCAACGTGTGGGTGGAAAAGGTCCTCCTGTCGGCCGACAACAACTCCCTCATCGGCCATGTGGCGGTCAAGAACCTGGCGTTCCACAAGTACGTGGCTATCCGGTTCACCATCGACTACTGGAAGACTGTCACGGAGCTGGCCGCCGAGTACAACGACGACGTCCGTCGCAAGGACGTTGTGCCCGGCTACGACCGCTTCACCTTCGTCATCAAGCTGTCCAACCTGCCGCAGCACGCGCTGGCCTCCAAGAGCCTCTTCTTCTGCGTCCGCTACAACGTCGCTGGCGAAGACTACTGGGACAACAATAACGGCTACAACTACCAGGTCGACTTTGCTCGCGTGCCAAAGCAGCAGAAACACGGCTCGCGTCGCTACTCGCACCACCGCAAGTCCCGCAGCACCGACAGCATTGCGCTCGACGAACCCGCTGGTATGAGCCTCTCGGCTGCAGAACCCGCTACCGCAAGGCGTCTCTCGGACGGCGACATCAACTCGCCTAGTCTGAAGGCGACGGAGCCCGGAGCAAGCGGCGCAGACTCGAGCTTCACTACGAGTCCGTCGCTGTCTGGCGGCGCTTTCTCGTCGCCGTCGCTGGGTGCTATGTCATACTTCCCCCTCAAGCAGAAGCAAAGCGGCAGTAGCACGTTTGGCTCGCGATACGACTTTGGCGCCTCCCTCAACGCTACGCGTATGAACGGCAACGCTACAAAGAAGAGCGCCGGTGGTGTCAGCCAGCAGTCCGTCACGGCACCAGAGAGTGTGCTGAACGGCTCGCGCCAGGAGGAGGACGCCGACATTTCGCCGACCAAGACAACGCACGACCCCCCACCTAAGACCCTCAGCTTTGGCAGCGATGAGCACAACTTTGGCAACAAGAAGCTGGACACCTCCAGTTACCAAGAGATCCTAAACAACTACTGCTTCTTTGGCCAAAAGAGTGGCAATAACAGCAGCAGCGGGAACTCCAGTTCACAAGGTACTGCCAAGACAACGCCACCTAGCACCACCCCGAAACTGAGTGCACTTACGGCTGGCCTGAGCAGAGCTGGCCAGGCCGCACATGGCCTTCCAGCAGGTGCCAAGTCGGCAGCCTTTGCCGAGGGCGGTTCTGGGTTTGGTGCTTATAGCGGACACAATGGAGTGTCGGCAACCCAGCAGGCACACGGCCCTGTGGCAGGAACACAAACCCGGACAGCAGCACCCACATACTTTTCGAACGGACGGCAGGTACCGAGCTTCGCGGCGAACTTTTCTCTTGGTTCGCCGCCAACAAATACTCCACCTTTCCACTCGTCGCACTTCCTAGGACCGCCCGGTTCTGATTCGCAAAACTCCAACAGCCTCAACAACAGCTGCTCTACCAGCCCGGCTCACACCCCGGTCATTGGTTCGCCGCAGGTTGGGGCTCGCGACGTCAATCGCGAAGTGAGTGTCTAGCGGCGACCATCGCATGTTATCACGACATCACGAAATCACACACGAAAATCTCCACGCCACGATTAGCATCCAACACGACATGAGTGGCAAATTTTATTTATTTCGGACGACTCACTGGAAAAGAGAAATACAACGGCCATGAGAGGATTTAGATAAGGACATCTCGGTCCTGGTTTACAAAAGTGTTTTGGTTATACATATCGCTCGTTACGACGTTAGTATATGATGTGTAGATAATTCTAGTGTCTAGTTATGTCACCGTTCAGCCACCACGAAACCGGTAAGCCTTTGGGAAAGTACTTGGCCATGTCTTCTCAGGAGACAGGTATCGCTGTACGAGTGCCTGGGCCGAGAGGTAGATTCTTGTCATGCCATGGCCACCAAACCCTGCACAAACAAGAACGCCGTCGTTGCTATCGTCCAGGCTGCCCACTAACGGGTGGCCACTGCCGGTGAAACCCATGATGCCCGTCCACTCCTCGGTCTTTGTAGTGCAGCACACGCCCAGTTTGTCTTCGACAAACCTATCCAAGTAGTGTGAAATGGTGTCGTTCGTTGTATTGTCATCAACGAGGCCAATCTCCTCGCTCGGAGAGTACCTGCGGCCGCCTCCAAGGACGATGTTGACTTGCTCCGGCTGGCTCGCTGGCACCATGACCAGATATTCCTGGTCCCAATTGAGATTGAGCTTGCGAGTCGTGCTTAGCGGCTGCTTTATATGAGACCGATCAACGGTGTACTGGGCAACCTGCGCGCGGACGGGATATATGTCATCTGAGCGCAGCGTGCCATGGGCTGTTGTGAGGCCCGCCGTGTAGGCGTTGGTGGCAAGCACTAGTTTGTCAGTCTTGATTGTGCCTCTGGGCGTCGACACGATGACTCCGTCGCTGGTATTCTTGTAGCTCGTCACGGGCGTGCTAGTGTGTAGATTGAGGCCCTTCATGACTGCTTGCTGTAGGAGCCAGGTCACCAGGATGTAAGGATTGACAGGTGACGCTGGATTGGAGACTGCACCAGCCACACCATCGATGCCAGTGGCAGCTGAGGCGTGCTCAGCGTCGTACACTGAAATGCGAGACACGTCGCCACCGGCGGAGCGATAAGCGCAGATCTGAGTCTGAGCTGTCTCCACCTCCTCGGGACATGAGTACACCAGCCAGCCCGGTACTGCGTCTTTGCCACGCGTTGTGGCCCAGCAGTCTATGCCGTTGGCCTCGATCAGGTCGCAGATCGCTTCAAAGTTTGCCTTTTCGAAAAGACACCGCTCCAAGCCGTCTTCTCTGCCGAGATCCTGGATGGCCCCAGGCGCAAGGGCCTCGCCGGTCGCCTTGGGGCCAAACAGGTTGACTGGCTGTCGCTCCTCGGCCTTGGCTGGCATATAGCCAAAGAAGTAGGGCTGCAGGTGGCCGCCGTTGCGTCCCGACGCTCCGGAGCATGCCTCGCGGGCCTCTAGCATCACCACAGACAGCCGCTTCTGAGTCTTCTGCGCGCAGAGCAGGTGGTAGGCGATGCTCGCGCCGGTGAAGCCAGAGCCTACAATGACAACGTCGGCTGTGTCTGGCAGATGGGACGACGAGCGCCAGTGGGCCAGAGGGTGGCGTTCGCGCATCCACAGCGACGGCTGCTCCCGGGCAATAGGCGGCGGCGTCAAGTCCTCCATCTTGGCGGCCAGGCGGTGCTGTCGCTCTCGTCGTGCTGGTGGCGGTCGGAGAAGCGAGGCCCAACCCCGCATTGAGTCGATAAGATAAGGACCACCTGTCGCCGGGTAACTTTGAGCGATAAGATAAGGCCCCACGCCCGGGTAACGCATCGCCACGGAAAAAAAAAATTCGACGACGAGCACCATCAGCATGTCTTCGGAGGGCCTGCTCGACGACGAGGCGACGTGGGAGTCACTCGGCCTCGACGCCCGGCTCGTCCAGGCTGTCGCGCAGCTCGGCTTCGAGCGGCCGTCGCTCGTCCAGGCTAAGGCAATCCCGCTAGCTATACACGACAAGAAGGACATCATCGCTCGGGCCAAGACAGGCTCCGGCAAGACCGCGGCCTACGCGATCCCTATCATCCAGGGCCTGCTGCAGACCGGCTCGGAAGGCACCACCCAGGCTCTGGTGCTGGTGCCGTCAAAGGAGCTCGCAGCGCAAACCACGAGCCTGATCGAAAAGCTCGCCATGTACTGCGCCAAGGAGGCATCGGTGGTGAACCTGGCACAGAGCGTGAGCGACACAGTGCAAGCTTCCCTTCTGGCAAGGGGCCCAGCGATCGTGGTGGCAACGCCAGCCCGAGCTGTGCAGCACATTGTGGCCCAACGCAACCTGCAGAGGCCAGAAGACCTTCGGTATCTGGTGGTGGACGAGGCAGATCTCGTGCTGTCCTACGGCTACGACGACGACCTCCAAAAGCTGGCCGAAGTGCTGCCTATCAAGAAGACCCTGCAGACATGGCTCATGAGCGCCACCCTGACCGAGGAGGTCGACCGTTTGAAGGCACTCTTCTGTCGCGCGCCGGCCATTCTCAAGCTCGAGGAGGACACCCACGCTGACTCGCTGACGCAGTACTATGTCCGCTGTTCTGAGATCGACAAATTTCTTCTCGCATACGTGATCTTCAAGCTTGGGCTGGTCAAGGGCAAAACCATCTGCTTTGTCAACGACATCGACAGGTGCTACCGGCTGCGGCTCTTCTTTGAGCAGTTCGGCATTCGATGTTGCGTGCTCAACTCAGAGCTTCCCGTGGCCTCGCGCCTTCACATCGTGGAAGAGTTCAACAAGAACGTCTACAACATTGTGATCGCCACAGATGAGGCGGCAGAGGTGGATCTTGATGCCGCCGCTGCCGACGAGGAAGCCGGCGATGACGAGCCCAAGGCCGAAGACGGCGCGCGCAAGGATGAAGACAAGAAGAAGAGGAAGAGAGGTAAAAAGCGGAAGGACAAGGAGTATGGTGTGAGTCGAGGAGTGGATTTCCAGAACGTGGCCTGTGTGCTGAACTTTGATCTACCAACGACGGCAAAAGCATATACCCACCGAGTCGGCCGGACAGCCCGTGCTGGCCGCGCGGGCATGGCCCTCAGCTTTGTTGTGCCTCGAGAGCAATGGGGCAAGCACAAGACAGCAACGCTTGATACTGCAAAGAGGGACGAAAAAGTCCTAGCGCGTATCATTAAGGACCAGGCAAAACGGGACGCCGAGGTTCAGCCATATGCGTTTGACATGAAGCAGGTAGAAGGCTTCCGGTACCGCATGGAGGACGGCTTCAGAGCTGTAACTAAAGTGGCGGTGCGGGAGGCACGGGTGAAGGAGATACGACAGGAGCTGGTTCAGTCGGAAAAATTGAAGCGGCACTTTGAGGAGAACCCTGAGGACCTGATCAACCTGAGACATGACAAAGAGCTGCACCCGGCACGAGTTCAGAGCCACCTGAAAAGGGTGCCAGACTACTTGCTCAAGTCGGGCAGCTCATCGATCAAGAACGTCGGCCTGGTAAGCTTCAAGCGAACCTCAGAAAACCGCATTCGCAAAGCCCACCGGCACAAGAAAGGTGGCGCTCGGAAAACGCGCGACCCTTTGAAGTCCTTCAAAAAATGATAGAGTGTAGCATAATGTACAACAGCATTTCCTATTTACAGTTTAGATTGCTTACGCTCTACCAGCTCGTAGCTAGGCGGACTTGGAGTACTTGTACAGAGCTTTCAGCCCTATTGGTCCAACAATATCGTTCGAGTCCAGGGCCTCGACTGCCGCAGCGGCGACAGTCGCTGTGGAGAGGGATGGCTTGACAGCACAGTCCAGGCCCGCCTTGTCGGCAAAAAAACTCGCTGCGTCGAACGCTCCACCTAGCTTGTTCCTGAATCCACCTTCGTGTTTGTCATACATCATGCCTGGACGAAGGAAGACGGCTCGGATATTTGGAACCTGAGATATCAAGTGCTCTGCCTCGCGCTTAGACTCGATATACCCCTTGGGAACCAGAGGATTGTAGTCCTCCGCCGACACATAGAGGAAAGGTTTGAGACTGGTAGACTCGGTCTCCGAAGGAGGCCCTTCCAGCCTCTTCTGGAGAGCTTCTGAAAAGGTTTTTGCCACAATGACAGCAGAGTCGCGGTTTACGCGGTTGTAGCTCTGAGAGCCGTTATCTTTTTCCAGAGGATTGGCGTCGAACGTCTGCCGAAAGATGTCGCAAGCCAGGCCGACGCTGCCGCGCAGGACTTGAAACGTACTCCTCCCTGAGCCAATGACGTTCTTGTAGCCGGCAGCTGGACCCTCAAGCAGCGTGCCCATCGAGTGAACCACAGCATCTGCCGCGTCCAGCTCCTCCCTATAGGTCTTCGAATCGAAAACGTCTGCCTTGGCCCACTTGACTTGCGAGATCCAGGAAGCTGGCCCAGGTGGCACTGCCTTCAGTCGGCCGGACCGGCTGAGGGACGTGACACGCCAGCCGTTCTCAAGGGCCTTCTGGCAGATACGTTGTCCCAGGAATCCATTACCCCCAAACACCACCACCCGCCGTGCTGCCATTGTTCAGGTGGACGGCATGGCCGCTCCAGGGCCCATGACCTGTCAGGTCGGCCCGACCCGCGACCGCCATGGTCCGAAGAACTGGATTACGATGGAACGGAGGAGAAGGGCTTGCTTATAATGAAACAGATTAGAAGTGCGTGTTGCCGTTGCAGCGCTATCGCTCTATACGTGGAGCGGACTGCAGCCCTCCTGTTCATCGCAGTCATTGGATCAACGCAATACATTGGTCAGCTACAGCTTCTCGTTGTTGTTGCGGAACTCCTCGTAGCCCTTGACGTGTCTGTAGGGCGTAGGGACCTGGAGACCCTTCTGGACCTCAGGGATCGCCAGGATGTTGTCCAGCCACTTCGCCACGGTCGGGAACTCCTTCGGAACGTTGATGCCTACGCCGTACGCGCCGTGGACCCAGCCGAACGTAGCGACGTCAGCAGTAGAGATGTGGTCGCCCACCAGCCAGCCCGACGACTGCTGCTTGAGGCGGTCCTCCAGAACCGAGTAGAGACGACGTGTCTCATCGGCGTAGCGCTTCTGGCCGTAGGACAAGTCCTTGTCGGTCAGCTCCGGAGCGTAGATGAGGAAATGGTTGGCCTGCCCTTGCATGGGGCCAACGCCGGCGTTCTGGAAGAAGAGCCACTCCAAGGTCTCGTAGTACTCCTTGGTATCGCGCGGGAAGCTGAGCTTGTGGTCCTTGTCGTACTTCTCGGTCAGATAAAACAGGATGGCGCCAGACTCAAACACGCTCTTGGACTGGCCACCAGTCTTGTCGACAATGGCAGGAATGCGGCCATTGGGGTTGATGGCAAGGAACCACGGCTCCTTCTGGCGGCCAGTTGAGATGTCGATGTTCTCGGTTTCGTACTTGAGGTGCAGAAGCTCGAGGGCTACCGAAATCTTGACACCGTTAGGCGTCGCCATGGAATAGAGTTTAATGTCGGTCGCCATTGCGGGCAGGAATCTTCTTAGGAACGATATTTTGGCGGTCATTTGGCCGTCGCACGACGGCCTCTCTTATATACACAGTCGGTGCCGGATGGTCGATTTCAAACCCTGCATCATCACTGCTCTCGGGTTATGTAAGCCGGGTCGGGGACAAGCGTACCGTTGCTCGGTATTTGTCGGTGGCAAGTTGCCGGGCCGGGTGGCTGTGGCGGCTGTCCCGGCTGTGGCAGCGAGGGCAGAGGGCCGTCGCTTTGTTCCTAGCGCCCTTTCAGGGCAGAATCGGGCTAGTGCTAGCCAGTTCCGCTCCGGTCGCTCTACCCCGTGGCGCAATCGGCTCGGGATGAGACATCCGGCTGCGTCGCCGCTTTTGTCAGCAAGACCGTTGTGGCCATACCCCTGGCTGTATGCCTTGGCCCACGAGGTCTGGCCCCGTTGTCGTCGGTCACGGCCTCCAGACCACTCCACCACGCCGCCGGGGCTAGCACCTGGCCGGGTCTCGTACCGACTCCCGTCCCTGACAACGCTTCATCGCCGCTGGTGATTCATGCATTCATGCCAATAAATAGATACTAGACCTTGCGAGGGAGCACCCGTCGCCAGCCCCGTCGCGGGTCGGCAAGGCAGCCTTCGTTCCGCAGCTGTCGGAGCTTCCACGAGCGACAGAACAGCAGGAAGAAGGCGCCAAGCCCGTAGCACAGCATTGCGAAGATCTGCGGGTAGAGGAAGGTCATCTTCGCTTCGGGGGTGCGGATGGCGAGGACAATGACCTCGGCGACTATGGCTGGCACGCCTGTGGATATCCACATGAGACTAAACATGCTGTTGAGCTCTTTGAGTGGCACAATCTCTGCGCTGAGCGGAGGCACACCAACAGCTGTGGCACCGACAAAGAAGCCAGCCAGAAAACCGAACGCACATAGGGGAGCTATAGTCGTGAAGGGAAACCACAACACGAGCGTGAAAAGCACCACCAGCACCCCGGAAAGAATGATGACATTGAACCTCCCCCAGGCATCCATCATCACCCCGACGGTGGGTCGGCCGAATATCATGCCCACGCTGAGCAGCGCCTGGACGAGTGCGCCTTGGCTGTGGGTCAGCCCCACAGACACACAGAAGTTGGCCAGCGAGTAGAGCAACGACACATACCCCATCATGGTGAAAAAAGCCCAGATCCACAGGTTGACGACCGCCATGCGCTTCAGGAGCGACAGGTCAAGGAACTTGAATGACGGACGAATGCGTGTGTTGTGCGATCGGATCATGATCGTGCCAACTGTGTTGGCAACAAACGTCACAATGGCAACCACCCGAAGGGCCCACAGTACGGACCACCGGTCAATCATCGCCTGCACCGCCAACGAGTATATCACCCCTCCAACACCTGCGCCGGCTGTGGCAATACCATTAGCAACGCTCCTCTTTTTGAGAAACCACTGCGGGAGTGTGCTACTGGCGGGAACAAACAAGAAGCCCACTCCGAGGCCCTGCATTATGCCCTGGGTGAGGTAGAGATGCCATATACGGGTCGCCACTGATGCCAGCACTATGCCTCCCGTATGGAGCACGACACCAATGGCCATTGTCTTGCGTATGGATATTTTGCCCATAGTCCAGTTGACCACAGGCGCGTTCAGCAGGGACGTTCCCATGGTCAGGCCTCCCACAAAGGCAAAGTCGAGGTCTGATGCCTCTGGAAATCTGTTGTTCGAAAGGTAGTTCGCCAGGAAGACGCCATACGCACCCAGAACGCCCATGGTGTTTGTGTTGACGATGAGGTTGGCTGCGCACACCACCCATCCGTAGCCGCCGTCGCGGATCACAAACTCTGAGGCATTAGTGGTTGCAGGACTGACTACAGGCAGAACGGTCACGTCCTCTGCCTTCTTCGAGCCGTCTGCATCTGCGATAGCCGACGAGCCAGCGCCGTCGAGCTGCTGGACATCGACTGCCCACCAGCCAGCTGGACCAGCCGAGGTCATCTTGGTGAGTGGATTCGAGTTTTCATAGTCGTCATAGTTTTGCGTCGCAGGCCTGTCCATATCGAGAGCACTGTTTGCTCGGGTGTCTGTTGCTGAGGCCGGCTTGGCCTCGAGCTTCTCGACTCCCTGATGTCGAAGACAGTCGCTGCATTCAGAGCATGAGTCACGGTGGCCACTGAGCCAGTCGTCCGACGAGCGAGGGACAGCAGGTTCGTCTTCCTCGTCTGGCGGCCTGTTTCCTCTCATCTTAGTTTTGGCCGCAGAGCGCTCAGCGATCAGTCCGTGGCATGCCTGGACATCGTAAGTCTATATAAGGATGTGCCCCTTGCTTACCCCACAGCTGGGCCATGAAAAAGCCCCGAATCAGCGGGACCCGCATGCAAAAAACGGGCCCTGCAAGCTTGCTGCAGTTCGTCGTCGGCAGCACGGCTGATCGGTGCGCCGGAGTCCGGCAAGCGAACCTTGGACGGGGATGGACCGGCACCTTCCTGTGACGCGGAAACAGCAGCGATAGCCAGAGGCCGGCGGCCGGTTTCAGGCCTCGTCGCGTTGGACAAAGGGCCAGGGAAAGTCCCGTCGGCCGTAGCGGTGCATCACATTAAATTGCTGGTCGGAATTAGTTCGGAAGAGTCCTAGTAGACAGGCGGTCGTTTGGCCGCCCAAAGTGGGGAGACCCTTGCCATGGAAGTGGGCATTACAAATCGCCCCAAAACCCAGTATGTGCCGCGGCTATTGTAGAGCAGCACTCGTGGGGACCGGCAGCTGCCAGCGCCAGCGCCGTCGCCGCCAGCAGCCGTCCTCCTGCACCGAATAACTGTCAAGGTGCTGTTCGACGCTGGCGGCATGGCGGGGCTGCACCGAACTGACCGGCAAGGTGAAGAAGATGCACGTGATTGTATCACGTGGAGATAACCAGCCGTCCTGCAGCCTCCGCTTCCGGAAAAGCAGTCACATCGGCTGTGCAACTGGGACAGCGGGCTGAACCGCAGCGTACATCTCAGCACAGGCACCTTCCCCCATAGTCCCAATCTGGATCGCGCATCGCTGGAGGACTCAGCGGCGAGTGAATCTTGCAAGCAGCACGACGGCTCAACTTCGCAACAACCGACACCACCACAAAACACCGAAATGAGCGGCAAGACCAGTGCGGTAAGTTTGGCATTGAAGAGGACAGCGCCTCGACCGACGGCCTGCCCGAGCGTTCACAGCGACGTCCCTCGATTCGAACAATGCTAACTCAGCAGCAGAAGACCCCCAAGTGGTATCCTGCTCAGGACGCCCCCCAGCCCAAGGCCACCCGCAAGACGGCCAAGCCCCAGAAGCTGAGACCCTCTCTCGTCCCGGGCACCGTTCTCATCATCCTGGCCGGCCGCTTCAGAGGCAAGCGCGTGGTGTACCTCAAGCCTCTTGAGGACAACACCCTGCTGGTCAGCGGCCCGTTCAAGGTCAACGGTGTCCCCATCCGCCGCGTCAACCCCAGATACGTCATCGCCACCTCGACCCGTGTGTCTGTGGACTCTGTTGACGTGTCCAAGTTCGACGTGCCCTACTTTGCGCGCGAGAAGAAGTCCAAGAAGGGCGCCGCTGGCGAGAAGGAGTTCTTCGGCGACAAGGGCGAGAAGAAGGAGATCAAGGAGGAGAGAGTGAGCGACCAGAAGACCGTGGACAAGGCCCTGCTCGCTGAGATCAAGAAGACCCCCATGCTGAAGCAATACCTTGCTGCGTCGTTCAGCCTCAAGAAGGGCGACCGTCCTCACCTCCTCAAGTTCTAAGCAGCGTATGGGGTATTGGGGCAGTCTCAGTTTTATGACCGGAGAAAGGAGGTGAAAAGAATGAGCTACGTGATGTGCCATAGTTTATTCGTGTATGTAATAGTTCTGGCGCTGCCGTTGTCGGTGTCAGAGGCATTAGAGCCATGACAATAAATGCAAAAGCAAACTGTGGGCTGGCTATGGGGACGTGGACGGAGACGACGGTCGAGAGCAGACGGTTCCACCACGTGCATGATCGGTATCCCGGTGGAACTGTAGCCGTTGGAGCCTTCGGACAAAAAAGCGTTTGAGACGAGCCTGGTTACAAAGCTGTCAGCAGCGTCAGGGACGCACCAAGGCGCGCCACTCATGCCGCCAGCGCCTCCGGTTGCAGCGGGCGTTGGGATGCCCGCGAAAAAAAATGCCGTGAAGCGTTGGAAAGCTGCATATATAAACGTCCCAGGCTGAAAATTTCAGTGAAAGTTCTTCCAGACACAGTCCGAACCCATATCAGATACAATGTCCATGCTGCTACCGCTTGCACACCACTGCGTGGAGGTGTTCCCCGGCGTGCCCCAGCCGGCGATCCACCCCGAGTTCCCTCGCACTGTGCGGTTCACGCTCGCTGCGATTGACCCCCGTGGCGTCGAGGGCGACGACACCGAGGAGCCGTCCACCCTCCGCATTCTCAAGCGTCCGGCGCTGTTCCCTCTCATCGGCGACTCCGACTCGGAGGACGACAGCGAAGAGGAGGGCGAGATTGAGGACGAGGACGTCAAGGCCGAAATCAACCGCCTCATCAAGCAGGCCAAGGAGGAAGGCTCGGCCGACGTGGCTGACTCGGATGACGACGAGGACGACGACGAGGACATGGCTGACGCAAAAGAGGGCGATGACGACGATGAGGACGACGACGACGACGAGGATGACGAGGACTCCGACGATGACTTCGAGTTTGAAGACTTCACCGTCTGCACTCTGGGCCCTAAGATCGGCTACCAGCAGACTCTGGACCTTGTGATCACCCCTGATGACGAGATTCTCTTCGACGTTCAGGGCTCGTACCCCATCTCCCTGACTGGCTACTTTGTGGAGCATCCGTACGACGAGGACTCGGAGATCGACTCTGATGACTACGACAGCGAGGACTCTGACGAGCTCGATAGCGACGAGTATGATCTCTCGCCGGACGAGGACGAGGTTCTGCCCGTGAAGGGCCGGATCGAGGAGATTGAGGAGGTCGAGGAGGAGAAGGAGACCAAGCCGTCCAAGAAGAACAAGAAGCGTGCCTCCGAGGAGGACGCGGAGCCCGCAGCAGAGAAGGCCACTAAGAAGCAGAAGAAGGAGAAGGAGGCCAAGAAGGTCGAGTTCTCTGAGAACCTTGAGATGGGCCCGACTGGCACCGCTTCCAAGAAGGAGAAGGCTGATGTCAAGGCCAAGAAGCTGGAGGGCGGCGTCACCATTGAAGACAGAAAGGTGGGCGATGGTCCTCAGGCGAAGGCTGGCCAGAAGGTCGGAGTGCGGTACATCGGTAAGCTCAAAGACGGCAAGGTGTTCGACTCCAACACCAAGGGCAAGCCTTTCTACTTCTCTCTCGGCAAGGGAGACGTCATTAAGGGCTGGGACGTCGGTGTTGCTGGCATGAAGGTCAACGGTGAGCGTCGCATCATCGTCCCGGCTGCCATGGGTTATGGCAAGCAGAAGATGGCCGGCATTCCCGCCAACTCGGAGCTCACCTTTGACGTGAAGCTTGTCAGCATCAAATAAGCGCCTGATTCATCAAAAGTGTCTTTAGTGTACTATTAATCCATTTGTTTTGACTATTTTGTCTCTTGGTATAACGGAACCATGTTTGAATCTGGCGGATTGGCAAACTCATCACCTTCTTCCTCTATTACAGACTGCTCCGGCAGTCAAAGTGGCCATCGCACAGCGCCACTCTGACCCTACGACGTCACATGACATGAGCCGCACGCCCGCCCGATCTCGACGCGAGCAACAGTGACTGAGTAACGACGAGATGAATGGAATAGAGCCAGTTCAGCCATGAGCGCATACCCTTTTTACAGTGTCGGGTATGACTTTGGATCGGAGGCAGACAAGGTCGTGGCGCTCAGGGACCAGATCGTGGCGAAAGCAGAGGACACAAACCTTCTGGAGGCGGACCCAGCGGCCCTGAGCCCCGAATTGCGCAAGTTCCAGAACAGATATGAGCGGTTAATCATTGAGCGGGCCATCCGCGCGGACTTGGAGCAGAAGAGACGTGAGCAACATCACCGACAGGAAGGGCGGCTCGACTTGCTCCCCATTGCGACGCTCACCGCTGAGAAGCAAAAAAACTCACAGGCTCTTCGCCGTGCGATGGCAGTGACAGAAGACCCGGGCGAGCTGCCAACGGCCATAGGAGGAGTTCCGGCAGTATCTGCAACCAGCGCAGTGGGCGTTCCTGTTTCCGGGGGTACGCCGGAGCGCGGCACAATGGAGGTCGATGACACGGCAAGCATTCCTAGTGTTGCACCGAGCGTTGACGTGAGTATCGCTGGCAGTAGCGGAGGTGCGGCATCCCTCAATCTCTCTCAGTCGCCGCCAACGCGATTCTCTATGGCTCGTACACCTCAAAACAAAACTACCACCTCTTATGGCCATCAAGGATTCACGATTGACGACATAGCAAATGCGCAGCCATCATCTGGTAGTTTTCAGGCCCATGAACTACATAACATGCTTCCAGGCATTATTGCGCCCTCGACTACAACTGCTACGACATCAGTAATGCTGGCAGCATTGTCTGAAATCGCGCCTTCAAGTTCATGCACCTATTCTTTCTCGGGCACACAGCCAGTTCGACTTGAACCACAATCGGCTTTAGGAGACTGGGTACCCACTAGCCACCACTTGATGCCACCTTTAGGTGTTCCAGACGGGCCCGCGCCTTCTACGCTACATCCTCCTTTTGCGGTCACGGCATCTAGCTCCTCGCCGCTACCATCAGCCTCCGGCCATCTGGTGCTGCCCGATTCCTTTGGTCCTCGTGACCAGGACGACGGGCCTAGTAGAGCAGAGCGCCGCAAGTCGTCAGCGCTTGACTCTTCGTCCACCCGTGCGAGCCGACGCAGTCATAGATCAGGTCGTCGCGGCAGCGCAAAGTCGCAGACTGAAGCAGAGGCCGCAGAAGGTGAGGCAGACGACGAGGGCGATTGCAGTGGTGTTAGTTCTCGCAAGGCTAGCCCCGACGCCTCGCAGGAGCTGAATACTCGAATGAAGGGGGATAGCATATCAGTAGGAAAAGGTGGTCAGCCACTAGCACCACAAAGTATTTCAGGAGCGGTTCACGACAACTTAGACGGTGACAAAGGGCCTAGGTCGTCCTCAGATGCAGCACTGAAATCAACTAAAAGCAGCGGTTCATACATGGATAGGGAGGTCAGTGACAAAAACGAGGCGAGCGCCAAAATGGGTCACAGTGGATTGGCATCGACGGGCAATGAAAATGTTGTCCCCGCGCCAAACGACTCGGGCAGCGATGACGTCGAGATTGTAGGGATAGAAGAGGGCATGTGCCATGGAAGCGACAGGATAGACAGCGAGAACAACAACGGATTTGTTTCACTAGAAATTGTCGGTGAAAAGCAGGTTAGGGGCGAAGCGGACGATGAGCCTCAACTGCTACCCACCCCGCCTCCGCCGCGAGAGGAGAAGGTACCTGAAATGAGTGACAACCCCACTGTGTTGCGTTTCCTCGAGGACCCCCGCTATAAGCTCCGGTACGCAGGTGACGAAGTGAGCAAAGCTAAAGCTCGGCAGCTTCGCGCGCAGCTTCTCGCTATTAACGGAGCTAAGGCGCATAAGAGCAGCGCAAGCGGTCACCGCGAGCGTGCTCAAACGTCCGGGAACACGGAAAAGCATGGCGACGGTCACAGTGCTGCTAGTTCAGGTTCCCCTAAGAAACCCTGTAGGAGCCCGATCGAGAAAAAACCCAGGCGCAACACTTACACAGTAGACAAGCCTACCTCTTCAAAAGACAGGGCGGAAGCTTCGCTCGCACATCTCTCACAGTTTGGAGTTGAAAGGTTGGAGACTTCAAAAGCTGCCGCAGGTGTTGGTCAAAGTCCACACCATGAGATGCCAGGTCACTCAAGACAGCGTCGGTCGATCACACCGCCATGGCGCAAAGCTGGCAAGCCGCAGTCTGAGCCTCCTCCTGTGCGGGAGCGGCACGAACTGACGTTTGGTTCACAGAACAGGCCAAAATCTACTACAACGCGGTCGCAGGCTGGAATGCCAACTAGTATGGCCGGGCATCAAGTTAGCAGAGAGGACCAGCGTTCCACAGAGAATACTCGAAGAGATTAATTCTCGAGCTCTGGTTCAGCAGTGTGCTGTGAACTGTATCGGCCAGGACTCGTTACGTGGCGGGCATGTGATTCGGTTGCCGATGAGGGCCGGCTTGCAGTGAAGCTGCATTCCAATATGTTGGTTCCAAGGCTGCATAGTTCAAAGGTCAGGCATCGGCGGAGCAAACCCAGAACTGAGGATAGTCTCTCCATCGCGAAAAGCATTATGCCCCCTGTGAGCTTTGACTTCCGCTCTAAGCTTTGCAACCCAATCCCAAGGAGTACACAGCTAAAGGTCTCATGAGTGGTAATCAAGAGTCGGAGTCAAGTACAGCATCATTTCGCGGCATTGTACATTAGTTTGTCATTATGTTATAAATAAATGCATACCACTCAAGTGTATGGGGACCGTTGTAGCAGGTGCCAATCTACTTGAAGAACTTCTTGATGCCCTTTTTCTTCTTCTCCTTCTCTTTTGTTGGATCGACTGGAGGCATCTGCTGCACAGTCGGAAGAGGCTGGTTTGGCCTAGGCGCACCACCAGCTGCCGGCATATGTGGACCAGGTGACGGTGATGGAGCCACGTGCTTCGGTCGCTCAGCTTCATAGAGAAAATCTGGAGCGCGCTGAGGCTGCCGCTGATCCTCAGGCAAGTTGAGATATTGGCGAGACGACTTGAGCCGAGACAGTCCCCGCAGGAACAGAAGTGGGGTCAAAATGTCGTTGCCGCCGACGATGACGTCCTTGTCGTATTGCTTGTTGAGCTCATAAGCCGAACGTGCCTCCGAAAGAGTTACGCCGCCTACAACGAAGACAATGACGCGCTGCTTGGGTGCTTGATAGGCATTTGTACGCGCCCATACCGCCCGCTGGCGCGGATTGCGCAATGAAGTCTTGTTAACCTCGAATCCGTCGTCCTCGGGGACCGGTTCGTCCTTAGTGTGCTGAAATAGACGCTGGTCAAGCTCGCCACGAATGCACTGCTCTACGATGTTCTTGAGTCCGGGCACGTAGCGGGACGTGAAGTAAGGTGCGTCCTTGAGATGTGAATGGAATCGCACAGGTGGAGGTGGCTGCTCCTTTTTCTTGAGTTTTGGCGCAGCTTTGAATGTGGGCCAGCCAAGGAGGCCGATATTGCGGATCACTTCGATGTCCAAGTCGTTGAGGTTCGCATGCTTCGCTAATTTTTGATAGTCTGTGTCGACAAGCCCTCCGCGGTAGAGTGCGTAGAGGGCAAGCAACCGGACTTTATCCTTTTGCACCATATCGTCACCTGCCAAGAGTCTCACCACGTCGTCCGCAAGTGTCTTGGAGCGCTTCCCATCGTCAGCGTAGCCAGTGGCGGCTGTTTGTTCCGCGTCGGCCGTGTCCTTGAAGCTGCGCTCGAAGAGGCGCGCACACTGGCCCGCCATTTCTAGATGGAGAGCGATGCGTTCCTTGGTTTCACCGAACATGGGGAGTGCAGCAAGCATTTGTCGAAAGTCGTGAAGTTCGGCTTTGGAACCATCGACGAGGTGTGGATTCTCTTCGCGGAATCGCCGCATTTTCTCCTTGATGGCGTCCGTGACCTCAGGAAGCATCATGTGCCGCAGCGACACCCACTCGGTGTCGCGATCTGAGAGAACACCTTCGACGTTTGAGCGTGCAAATCCGGCCTTCCCGCCCGTTTCAGCCTCGTACACAAATCGGCGCCGGTCACGAATGTCTAGAACGTCGTAAACCATGGCCTGGTAGGTAAACTCGTGCAGCAGCGGCGCGATGGGGTCGATTGTGCGGTCAAGAACCAAAAGGGTGGCGCGGGGACGATTGTCACCGGGCGGCGGAAAGTCCGGATGGCTGCGAGCGTAGTTGTCGAGCTCCCGTTGCAGCGCATCAGCGACGAGATAGGGCAGCATATGGGCCTCATGGGTTGGGTTAGGCGGTTTGAAAAACCGGATCGTAGGGTACTCTCCGAGGGAGGCGCACAGGGAGGTCAGCTGTTCGGCAATGTGGCGGATTGCAGGTCGGATCAGATCAGCACATTCGCGGTTGTAGAATATTTCGAGCGAGTTGGGGTCGTGCAGTGTGAACACCTTTCCCTCGAGTGGCCAGAAGTCGATCCACGCAGTGTCGAGCTGGCGGAGAGAGTGACGAGCAGCCCCGTTCTGGATGCGTGGGACAGCTTGATCCATGCCCGGACCGGGTAGGAGGAAGACGTGCGCGGCTCCGTAGCGTTGAGGCTGAATTGTAAAGTCAGCGTTGATACAGTCGGCATTGTAAGGGGTCGGATGTACGAGGTAGATGCACTCTAGGCTCCCCTGCGAGCCTCGCTTGGTGTCCAAGACCTCAATCGAAGAGACGTTGCGGTCCAGGATCTCATGGTCTTCGAGCACCCAGCTGAGCTGCTCCTTGACCTTTGAGTCGACTACGAGCGCCTTGTAGCGGGTGGGCGGCTGGACCGAATCAATCAGGCGCAATACCCCTGGGTTAGCCAGTTACAACGGTCCAAGCCACGCATTGTCGGACTCACGCTGCTTCAGCACATCGACCACCGACGTCATGGCTCGTCCAGCACGGCCTGTCCTATGTCACACGACTGCTGAACGTCGGTTGTGGTCGCGCTGTTCTGTCCGCCCGGTGCGACGCACGTTAAGCTGTTTTCCGTATTGGGAAGGCACGGCTGATCCGAAAATGCCACTCGGATCCCCGGGGCTACGACCCCTAGGAGGCTGCTTCTACGCCGTCTATTGGCCTACGCGGTCTATTGCCTAATGTACATTACTCTGAACTGACGGGGCTGGCGCTCTGCTCGCCCTCTCCGCCGTCATCGCTGCCATCTAGTGCGTGACGCTCGCTGACGGCCTCGACCTCATCCTCCGCGTCCGACAGCTGCGTCTGCGTGTAGTTGACGGGATCGTACTGCGACCGGGCGTTGTCGCGCTGAATCGAGTCCGCTGCCGACACCTCGCCCAGCGTGAGGTCAATGGCTGCAATGCGATGCTCGTCGACCAGACTCTTGGCGCTCTGCTGGAGCCGCCGCTGCTGCAGCTCGGTGCGGCCCGCAATGGGTACGTACCGTGCCACCTTGTCCTCTGGGTCGTAGCTGACAGCAATTTCCGACAGCACCTCGGTGTCATTGCTCTGAAGACTCATGTCGTAGTCCTTGTAATGAAGAAACCGATAGATGCGGGCACCATCCTCTGCGGTCTGTGCCTCTGGATCTGAAGCTTCTGCGTCCGAGTCTGGCAACGTATCGCGGGGATTGTCCAGCTTCGCCCGCAGTTGCTTAGACGTCTTCTTGTCGGCAAGATAGAAACTCATCCACTCGTCAGTCTCCAGAGTCGTCGGCCGGAACAGTGCCACTCGCATACGGTCCGGGTCGCCGTCGCGCACGGCAGCCGACCCGCGCATTTTAACCGAGAGGTAGGTTAGGTCAAACATCTTCGAGTCGGGCAGCAGCGGCCACGAGTCAACGGCACGCAGCTTGCGCTTCTTGGGATGGCGTAGCTTTTCAATGTCAGTGGCCTCCGCAGCGTCAAAGGTCGCCTCAACGGCCTGCAACTGCGCCTCGGGGTCAGTCTGGCGCATTTTGACGCGCTGTGCGGCCAGCACAGCAGCCCTGCCCAGATCGCCACTGGCTTGGCGGACAGCTTCACTTGAAATGTACTCTGTGCGCCGCAGAAAGCTCACACCTGGCTGGGACTTGCTCATGGCCGCACCGTTCGCGCCCGCACCGACGGGGTCCCGCAGCAGTACCTGGTCTGCTGGGTCCAGTTCGGCAATGGCCTTGTTGGGATAGATTCCACTCTCGTCTCCTCGTTCAAACACCCCCGGGATTGCCGTTATATCGAGTGGCATGCCCAAGTCCGCGTCCACATCAACGTTGACTGTTTGGCGACGGGCTAGATCCGACAAGAAGCTCGAGGACGTCAACTGGCCGATATCTACCGGGATGTCCAGCAGCTTAGGCGGACACGGAGGCGGTGGCAGCTCATTCTGGTACCGTATCCGCGCGATATACTCCTGGCGAGTGCTCCGGCTTGGTGGCATTGTGTCGTGAGTGTTCGCGCCGTGCGGCGCTGACGATAAGCCTAAAACGTATTTCCACTGATAAGCCGATTACGGCCCTCAATGACCCAAAAGGGACTATCGCTCAGATAACCCGAATCCGGTCAAGATACGATAAGCCAAGGTGATTTTTCACAGATAAGCCGAATCAGGCGGACGATGGACGAGGATGGCCAGGTGTCATTCGAGGACTACAGGCCAGACACGTTTGCCGACCTCGCAAAGGCAGTGAGAAAGGCTTCCCGCAGCGTGGTGAACCGCGTGCAGAGTATTCTAGCGGACGCTGAGTTCGTAGGTCGGGTGGCGGACGCATATCGTTTGCCTCTGGTCGCCAATGAGCGATGCGGCCGGTGGTATATACCCTCGCAACAGCTCGAAGAAAGCGTATACTTCAAGAGCACCGATGGGCACACTCACAACTGGGGTTTTAGCACTCGCCGTTTGAACCTTCACCTGCTCGATGTCATCGGTGCTCATGGCGGCTGCATTGTCGTGGACTCTACTCGGCGTGGCAAGCGCATGCCAGATGCGCTGAGCAAGACCATTCCCATTTGGTGCGCAGTAATTAACGGTGCCTTGTTTGGCAAGCCAGCGCTCTTCACTCCGCATGGATGTGTGTCACGGAGTGAGCATGCTCAGATCGAAGCTCTGCTGGAATCGTGGGTGCACGATCTGGTATCAACGGGTGTTGATCTGCGTCCTGTGCGCCATGCACTCGTCGACAGACCTCTGCGGCCTCTGTGGGTGACCCCGACCGATGCCTTGCCACCGCATCCACCCACTTTCCATGACTTTCACCCTGTCGTCTGCTGTACCAGCTCCCGCATGGTTCACGACGGTCAGGAGCAACAAGCGGGGTTTACCTACGTACAAGGCGCCGCAGATGACCACGAGCTTTGGGCAGGTGAGCTTACAGCGGACTTGCTCTGGAGGCATGTTGAGACTCTGGGTCGGTCGGATCTCACCGATTTACGAATTGTGGAGCTCGTTTCCGATCTGAAGGCTAGGGACGCTGAGAGCGGTGGCAAAGAAAGGGCCACTTTGGACGCCACCCTGATAGAACCAACCAAGCTCACTGTAGGCAGGCATAGCTCCTGCGAGCTCAATAGCTTCTCGCTCGTCGTCACCATCCACCCAAAAGAAGGTAAGACCTCTGCGCACAGGAGTGCTGGCCAGCATGTTTACGAAATGTTCCTTCTACCAGACAAACGAGGCGCGCGTGCTCTTCGAACGGAGCTCCCTCAGCTGGTGAGATACGTCCGCGAACAGAATCTCCAGACTGTCGACACAGTGATACTCTGTCGCGACGGCTCAGACCACTCTGTAGGCGTGGCTCTGGCGTTTCTCTGTCTCTTCTACGACAGTAACGGGGCTCCGCTGCCCGTCGACACAAAACCCTTCCTAAACAAGGACGTCATCAGGCAGAGGCTGATTAACATCATCACCCAGCGCAAGGTCAATCCGAGCCGAGCCACCCTCCAGGCTGTAAATACTGTGTTGCTGGGGAACTAATAAACATGCAATTTCATTAGATCGGCCACTAGACTGCTAATGGCGTCGCAGGCGGCGTCCGCCGGTTGTTACTTTGCCTTGGACGGCGCGCGGTGGTTCGATTAGGTCGGCAACAACGCCAATTTCTGACGGCTTGACCTTGTGTTTGTCCAGCTGCGACTCTAGATCGTAGCTGACCTGTGTGCCGTCGAGTCCCGTATCTTCCTCCAGACCAGGAGAACCATGGCTGGACACTTCGGAGGCTGCATCATCTCTTGTTCTCATCACAGATACCTGCGCTTTTCCCACAAGTTTGCGTCTCCCTTGTATGCCAGCACCAGACACGGTTTCCCCCAGGCCTAGAGCCTCAGCCAGCCTGCCAATGCCAGTGAACGGTCGCGGCCGACAACCGTTAGCATTACTGCCTTGCGTAGCTCGATCCGGCTCTCGCTCGATTCTCCCTTTGTCTGACGCATCCTTGCCACTCATAGAGCCATCCGTGAGACTGTCCTGCGCAAGCCTGGGTTGTGCCACACGCGCTGGAACTGCCACCGAGGGCTCCCGTGCGACAGAGTCATGGTCCAGCATTGATACTTCATCAGGGTCGTCAGGTAACTCTTGAGATGCGTGCCGATCGCGAGGTAGTGTGCCTGACTTGTGACTGCCCTCGTCCATACGGAGACCCCTTCCCTCAAAGATCACGTCGGGTCCTAATTCGAAGCCGGGCACTTGGCCAGTGTCTGCGCATCGCCACAGCCACCGCTCTGAGACAATAGGAATATTTGCACGACGAGCAAACTTGCACCGTCGGGCGCCCGGACGCGCTACCAAAACGTCTCGGTCGGCGTTGAGGACTTCCTCGAAACGAGCACCAATCATAGAGACCAGTCGTTCAATGTGCAATCGTTCTATCCCTGTATAGCCCGAGCAGCAAATGCTCCTCCCCACCATCTCTGGAACCGCCTTGCCATGAGTAGCTGGCTGGCTCCAAAAGTCCTGCACAAACTGCTTCTTGTGCAGACTTCGCTCGATGAGCCACTCTGTCGAAACAATGCCGTTGCTACTCCGTAACTTAGCGGCCTCCCGGATGTCAGCTGAATGCGGTGCTTTGGCAGAGTTCACAATGACATGGAACCAATCATCGCTATCTGCGCCCCATGGCACCACCCTTCCACCATGGGATTCGACAGCGTGCGTTAGCTTCGCCGTCTGCGACGCGTCGAACTGGCCATCCACAAAGATAAAGCATCGGCCACTGAGGATCCCTCCTCTTTGACGAGGGACGTCCGGCCTTGACGAGACCGCCCTGATGGCTAGTTCAGCAATCACACCTTCAGGTGCAAAGGGATCAGACCTTTCGCGGGGTCCAGCCGGCTTGACGTCTTCAAGAACCGAGTCCCACACCCCGTTGTGGGCATTTTTACGTCGCTTGAGAGGACGTCGCACGAGCTCCGCCTCAGCCTGCTGCTGAAGTAAGTCTCGACGTCGCCGCTCTCGGGAGATGGCCGGTGCAACTGCTGGTTCAGAAAACGTATCTTGCGAGACAGGCTCATGTTTTACCGGCTCGCCCAGAATGTCACGGTAGACGCCGCCGTAGATGCCCATTCCAGCTTCCAGGCAGAATTGGCCCAGTCCCTCCTCGCGCAAAGCAAGGCCCGAGGGCCATGGCGGGAGCCCGGATTCGAACGGACAGCCCTCGCCTTCTCGGGGTGGCACCGGCTCTCCTACAGGGTATGCCGCTTCGTCAAGACACGCTCCTCGCCAAGCCGAGTCCAGCACCCAGTGCGGTTGGACACATTGGACCCCCCACTTGCGCGCAAAGGTGTACTTGCGACCGGAAGGCTCCGGAGTCACGAGATGGGTGACGTTGCGGGTAAGATCCGGATGGTACTCCCCGCCAAATCGCTTGACGATGGCGATTAGGTTGACGCGGTCTGGGTCGTGATTGATACCGGATCCACAGATCTTCATGCCACTGAAGGGAAGATAGAACGCGTTCATGCGATGAAAGACGTCCTCGACACGTCGGTCCGTAGGCTCCACGATGTCCTCGCCGTCGCGCCACCGCTCGTAGAGCTTCAGCACTGCGTCAGGGCGCACGAACGTCACATTGAAGCGCCGCTTCGCTGCGTAGCTGTACTTTGCCGTTGTAACGCTGCCGACCAAGAGATGCGTGACCGTCGCGTCGAGGTGGGGTCGCAGGCTGCCACCCATCTGGGTCGTCGCGTGGGCCACTGCTCGGACTGTGTCCTCATCCAGAGCGGTGCAGCACACCGTCACGCCCAAGAACGGCCGCTCCGGGTTCACGCCGCCTCCCATGGTTCATCGTGTTGGTGGTGGTTGTTTGGGATGCAGTCGCTGAAAAATCTGGATCAGTGAAGGAACGGCGAACGGCGAACGGGCGGCGAACAATGCGGACCGCGGCGCTAAGGTGGAGAGCGCTGGGCTCCCGATACAGCACGGCGACACGGATCCGGGCGCCGACGCCTGTGCTGGCGCAGAAGGTCGACTACGGGGCCCTGACCTCCGATCTGGCGGACGCCAACTCCATCGTCCGGGACGGCGAGGCGCTGCTGCGGTCTGACCGCCTCTACGTACCGATCCCCACGGCAGAAGACCATCTGGACCTCCGTCCACGGCGGAGCAAGGGCCGGCGGCGAGCGAGTGAGCCGCTGGACGAAGCTGGGCTCACAAACCGGCTCATGGAGGCTGTGGCGGCACGCGACGAGCGCGAGGTCTATCTCGCCTACCATGCTGTCGCACAGGCCGGCGTACGTCTCTCTGAAGCGCAGTACAGTGCTGTGCTGCGAAGCATTGGCAACGAGTGGCGCGCCAAGGGACGTGGCTCGTGGGGTCCAGCCGCCCTGCGAAGGGTGGCGCTAGACATGGCCAAGGCCGGCTTTGCGCCGTCGGCCGAGGACTACGCACACATGATCCGTGCGGAGGCGACTTATCACAACATCGATCGAGTCCAGGCTCTTTGGCATGAAGTAGCCAGTCGTCGCATGGACAAGACGGTGGGCCTCTGGAATGCCTACATTGAGGCAACGTGTAACGCACAGCCCCGGTACTGGCGCACAGACGCCCGCACTGTGCCCGACGACCCCCTAGTTGGCCGCGATATCGCCGAGCCAGCACATTTCGCTGCTAATGTCTACAAGGCGGCAGATATGGCCAGTGCTCCTGTCGAAACTGAACCAACGCAGGCAGCAGCGAGAGAAAATATGGCAGCGTCCGAGTGGCTGCTGCGGCGACTTGCAAGGCGTGAGCCTGTGGCGCTGAATGATGCACTCGTGCTTCTCCAACGCATGATTGAAGAAGGTGTGAGTCCTAGCTCGGAGTCGTACGATCTGGCTATCCTCTTCTTTGGCCGTCAAAACAACTTGGAGGCTGTGCGCAAAATCATCCTCGAGGTGTACGGCGTCGGACCGGACGGCGTCACCGAGGCGCCTGCTGACTCGGCGTCGGCTCTCTACCCCACATACACAACGCTGAACGCCGTGGCCAACGCGTTTGGTGTCAGCGATGCTTTCCCAGAGGGTCTATTATATGTGGAGCGGCTCGCGAGAGCCTACAAGATTAACCTGAGCACAAAGGCAGCGGTCAAGGTGTGGGAAACGCTCTACAGGATGGCCCATCGCACTGTGTATCCGCGTGGCAACACGCCGGCAGACGCAATAGACAATCTCTGGGAAGTCATGACCAACCAATATGTGATTCACCCGACGTTCCCTATGCTGCGGATACGGATGCAGCGGTTGGAGCGGAGCTTCAGTGCCGACCTCATTGCCGCTCTGATTCCGGTGGCGCAGCAGTCACCAAACATACCAGACAGGGCGTCCGCGGTCAGCATGCTTCTCAACAGGGCTGTGCGCTGCCACATCAAAGCCGGACGTCGTGACGCGGCCACTGAGTTGGTCAATTCATGGCAAGCCAGTAATCCTGGCCACGATGCGTTGGCGGCTCGCGCACGGGCGCGAATCAGCCGTGCACAAGCGCTCATAGAGGACGACGACGACGATGACGACTTTCCGTTCTAGTGTACATATCTAATTGACGTCTCGCCAAGCGACTAATTGCAGGTCATTAGACGACCCGAACCAGGTCGTTAACGTACATGTACCGGCTCAAGGCGATCCAGCCCCACCGAAACCACTTCATCTGGGACCGGTGCGCCGCGGTCATGGCGCGCCGCGCCGTGACATAGCCCTGCAGCGTGCTCACGACCGGATGCGAGCCCTTTGAGAGCGCTGCGGCGACCCCGTCCAGTACGCCTGTGTACTTTCGCCAAAACGGGACGGACGGGATGATCCAGATCGAGGTGGCGTCCGTCGCTGCGTCCGGCGATTTGGCCCGCTGCACTGCCCACAGGCGCGCGGCGGGAAGCAGCGCGCGATGGTTGGGGTGGCCGGATATGCCCTCTTCGTCGAACGTCACGATGGCGACCGAGGCTCCTGGCCCGTCGACGCCCAGCTTGGCCAGCTGGTGCTCCACGATGTCGGAGATGAGCACCGTGTCCCAGATGGCGGTCATGGAGTCAGGGAGGTTGTTGTGATCGAGGACGACGGTGCTGTTCTCTGGGTTCCGCACGCCGAAGATGCGGGCGCTCTCGACGAGCTCGTTGCGCCGGATGTGGCCAATGCCCTCGAAGTTGCCCGACGACATACACAGCAGGTAGATGCTGTTGTTGTAGCGCGGCTGGGCGAGGCGCTCGAGGGTCGGGCCGAAGAACATGGCCTCATCGTCGGGGTGGGCGATCAGGAACGCCACGTTTGAGTTCTGCAGCGCGAGCGGCGGCGCGACCGGCACGACCGCCGTCAGAACGGCCCAGAGGAGGGCAGGCAGCGCGGCCAGGAGGGCTGCGAGCAGCATGGTGGTGGTGGTGGACGTTGGCCGCAGGTCGTGAGCCCACGTCCCGAGGGAGGCCGAGGCTCGATTTACGCTACGGATGCGGGGCAGGAAGACGGGTCAGAGCCGGAGCTCTCGCCGGCCCGCGACGTCTGAGGGTCCTTGTCGCCAGGAGGCCCCCGCCGCCGGGTGTCCTCGCCGCCCGGATGCCCTCGCCGGCTCCGCTGGCCGGACGGCGCC
>JANJPH010000127.1:0-27604 GCA_030407195.1 [Candida] tunisiensis
AGTTGATAAAGTTATATAACCTCCCAAATAATTAATAAAAAACCATTCGCCTAATAGACGAATGGATGAATTCATTAATCTAGAATAATTGCTGTGTCCCCTTCCCCCAATCCGTTCCAGTTACCCGGCGCGCGGCCGGGTCCGTGGGGCGGTGCGGGCCCGAGCGGCGGGAGAGGCGGGAGGGCGGGAGACGACACCCAGTGGCCTGTCGCCCTGTCGCCGTCGCCGCTTGTCACCGTCGCCGCCCTGCCGCCGTTGCTATCCGCTCTGTTCTCTCCGCCCCGCCTCGCCCCCCACCCCTACGTGCCCATCCGTCACGGTTACCCGGCGGGAACCACACTCATCGTGCCTATGGACAGCACGGCGTAGCGGCAGCCAAAACAACAGCAACCAGCACGCGGGCACAACGGTCGCGCCCAGCACTCAGTCGCGCACGGCTCGCCCTCAGGTCCGCACAGCCCCGGCCCCGGCCGCCCCACACAGCGGTTATTCGGCGCCAGACTCCACCGGCAGCGTTTTCTGGGTTTGTTTGGGGTGGACCCGCTGCTAACACTCACCCCCGCCAGCACAACACCGCCACAAGCGGCGCCCATTGACCATCGCGCGGGCCGCCATCGTCCGCTCCAGGCCCCGGCACAATGATCAAGGTGAGTTTGCGTGCCGTCCGCCTCAATCTGACCCCCCAAGCTGACCCAGGGCATACGAAAGTCTCTCAAGGGAGAGAAGCGGTCCTCCTCGAGCAGCACCGCCAGCAACTCGCATCTCCAGGACAAGAACCCGCTCCACATCACCGCGCCAAAGCGCGTCATCAGGGCCCTCTACGACTACCGTGCCACCGAGCCGGGCCAGCTCTCGTTCGACAAGGGCCAGTTCTTCTACGTCATGGATGACAAGCACCACGGCGACTGGATACGCGCCACAAACCCCCAGACCAGCGTCCACGGCCTCGTGCCCGCCAACTACTTTGAGACCCTGGGCAAACACAAGGCCGACGGCAGCCAGTCGTCCCCGCTCAGCCACTCGACCTCCAACTCGAGCTCCGTCCACAAGCAAAACAGCGTCCACAGCAGCATACACGGCGCCGACCTCGACCACTCGTCCTACGTCGAGGGCAAGAAGGACTCGGGCTTCGCCGACGGCGGGAGCGCGTCCCAGCGGTCGTCCCAGGGCAAGCAGAACTCGCTGTTTGGCCGCGTGCTCTACGACTTTGAGGCCGAGAGGGAGGACGAGCTGGCCGCCAAGGAGGGCGAGAACATCATCATCATCGCCCAGTCAAACGAGGAGTGGTTTGTGGCCAAACCCATTGGCCGGCTCGGCGGCCCCGGGCTCATACCCGTCTCGTTTGTCACCATCTGCGACCTCAGCACGGGCAAGGAGGTGAGCAACACGCAGGAGGCGATTCGACAGGCCGGTGTACCGCGCGTAGAGGAGTGGAAACGCGCGGCAGCAGAGTACAAGGCCTCGAGCATCCCGCTGGGACGGTTTGACGACGACCAGGATCCGCACTACGCCACTGGCTCCTCGGCAGGCGCTGCAGGCTATAGCACCGGTCGGAACTCCTACTCTGGACAGTCCAAGGGCGTCGTTGTGAGCGCGTCAGTGGACCGCTACGCGTTTTATGAGGGCCGTTACTGGTACCTGGTCACGGCAAAGCTCGAGGACGGACGGTGCCGCAAGCTCTGTCGATACTACCAAGACTTTTATGACTTTCAAATCAAGCTCCTAAACGAGTTTCCAGAGGAATCCGGACGGACTGGACGCCGGCGTATTATGCCGTTCATGCCAGGACCATTGACCTACGTCAATGACTCCATTTCGAGCCAACGGCGGGCCAACCTGGACGAGTACGTTCGGCAATTGACGGCCCTGCCCCACTACATTTCACAATCACCACTGGTGCAGCAGCTCTTTGAGCCCCGCCCAGGCGACGTCGAGGATGTGCGGGCGACAGGCGATATGCCGCAGCCCCCTGATTTCTCTGGTGACGCTGCTCCAGAGCCCTCCCATCACCCGCAGCTCCACGACGATCGCGATTTCTATAACAACTACAGCCACCAGTCTGCGCCACAACAGCAATACAATCCCGCGGACGGCCACACGTCTGTGATCTCGCAAAGCACCATCCCCGCTGGCGCTGGCAATGTTGCAAGTGACCACCGGTCAGAGGTGTCAACAATTGGGTCTGGAGGCGGGCACGGACATCTGAGTGTTAGCAACCCGCCGCAGCAAAGGTACAGCCAGGAGACGCAGTACGACACTGCGTCGGTGACAACAGCTGCTACTGGGGCGGCACGGTCGGGAGGTGGCGAGGCCTACATCAAGGTCAAGGTGTTTTATCAGGACGATTTGATTGCGCTGCGGGCGCCTCAGGACATCTCATTCGAGCTGCTCAGCAAGAAGATCATGCAACGACTCAACGTCAGCCGGCTTGTGCTTCTGCACAAGTCGGAGGCGGGTCAGCCAGTGGAGCTTTCGTCCGAGGCAGACTATCGGCGTGCGCTCGGGGACCGGTCAAAGTTGGTGCTGACGGCTCGGGATCCCAATCAGTTGAGCTGATCACGATGTATTCTAAGATTATGACGTAATACATGACTATCGTACAAGAGGAATCACCCTGTCAGTCTATGTCCATTGAGTCGACTTCCATATCGCTGTCCTCTATAGGCGTGCCACATGGGCCAGTGACGATGGGGGTGGCCGAGACCGGGGTCGCAAACATTGTGGCGTCGGCTGACATGTCCCATGACGCCGGTCGATATATCGGCTCTGGCGAACCAGGCGGACCAAAATGACGGGCGTAATACGGTGCAAAGTGGTCCAGCACAATCTGCGCGGGTCCCCCACGATATGGCACCACCGCCTTCTGGAGAGCCTCCATATCACGCCAGTAGCGACGCGGCTCGCCTGACGTTGCACCAGTACTGTGAAGTAGATGGTACGGTCGATGCAGCAGCCTCTTGTCGAGATCAGCGGCAAACAGAAGCCCGCCACCCGGCTTGTCCCCGGTCTCGGCTTCCTCGGACTTGAGAAACCCGTCCACGCTGGGTATGAATATCGTTGTAGGCGAGGACGTGTCCATGTAGTCCGAATCATCCATTGTCGCCGGAGACGCCGTTGGGGGCTGACCGCCACGCTCCGATGGGCGGCCGTGGAGCGAGAGCCGCCTCATGTTGTCCACGAGGCGGCGTTTGACGCGGTCCGCATGCTCAGGAGTGTCCACATTGCCACGTCGTCTCCGTTTCAGATGCATCCAGGCTCCTGCCATGGTGCTTCCATTGTTCGTGCCTGCTCGGAACTTGCTCGAACGACGGTTGTGGACGGTCCGAGCCGAGTCACGTGCTGCACAGGTCATGGGCCCCTAGACCGCCCGTCACGTGAAGGAGTGCGTGGGATAGTCACGTGACACTGGTCATGAGCCTAGCCCATCTCGCTCGTCCGCCACACAATCCAACGACGGTCACGGGCAAGGCCATTGCTATGGATTTCTCGAGCATTCCAGCAGGCACCGGCCAGGGCCTCCACACACCGCCGCCGGTTGATGCCAAACACTCATGGGCGAAGCAGCGGGCGCAGGACGAGAGCTACGGCATCCAGGGGCAAGGCAGCCACCCGTTGATGCCCAGTGACGATAGTGACGGTTCAGCTACCACTGCTGGCGCTGCAGTGGGCCCAGGAGTCGTGAAAAAGGGTAGGGCGACCACGAGCGTGGCAAAAGAGCCGCAACCTGCTCAACACAGACAGGATCCAAGTGCTGAGACTGCTGGAACGGACGCCCAGATAGACGAGCTGCAATCCGAAAAAGAGCCCACTGAGCTGCCAGAGCAATTGAGCAAAACGGTCGAGGACTTCCTCGAATCGCTCCAGGAGCCGAAATATGCTGCTCCGCTCCAAGCTGACGACATATCCCGGCTATATCAGGACTTCTACGAGGCGTTTCGGGACAAGGCACGCCGCTACCTGCGAGAATGGCCACGAAAGACCTCTACCGGCAGCCTCCGCTCAGTGGCCAGAGCTCGCCACAGGGTCGCGCCTCAACAGATGGAGACGTATGAGGAGATCGCCCAGAAGAAAAAGGAGAGAGCGGCCAGAGATCTCATGCTCAAGCGGTTTGTTGAGCTCGCCGAGGCGCAGGCCTGCGCCACGGTGTACGATAAGATATTTGAGGTGGAGAACGGGTCAGACAGTGAACGGTCCGCAGCACTACAGCAGCGTGTAGCTGCGCTCCGTCGAGTGAAGGTAACGCTCAACCAGCTTGACCTCCAGGTCGGATGCGATGATAGAAGGCTCTTGGACCTATTGAAACCGGCAGGAGAGGCTCTAAAAGACGTGAACGCCAACCGCACTCCTCGTGGCAAAATAGCCGCTCTTGTAGCAGCACACCGCCACATCATTGACGCCTTGACTGCGGCCACAAAGGAAAGCTCAGGTAACGCAGACATGATTTTGCCTTGCCTCATTTTCGCAATTGTGTACTATGACGCTCCTCAGAATGCCCTTCTCAACCTTCTCTTCATGAAGCGATTCCGGGGTGCGGACCTCCTGACTGGGGAGAACCTTTATTGTGTGACGAATCTCGAGGCTGCTATCATGTTCTTAGACTCGGCGACCGTGCAAGCGCTTGGTGTCACCCAGGAGGAACTCAAGGCTATCAATGAGGAGGTGATAGCAGAAGAGGCACGGCGCGAAAAGAGCGAGACAAGCAAACAGGGCGACGAGGGTCCGGCAACATCTTCGACCGATTCACGGGACGCGCAGGAAACCGGTGGTTTTCATGACGGTGAAGCCGTGAGGGAAGACACCACGAGCATGACTGTGGTGAAGGCGATAGAAATTCTTTCTGCGCCAGGTGAGAGCACACGGGAAGGGCTGTCCCTACCTTCGTCATCGGTAGGGCCTGCGACCTCTGCCGGTCTCACACTGCGGCGGCTGTCGCTGTTGCCGGCCGACATTGCTGCTTCTGCGGTGAGCACGGCCGATCACGGCATCCGAACACTCGGCAGCACCTTCGAGACATCGTACAAGTTTCTCGTCGGTCGTCTTGGAGGAGACAAGAAGCAACGTCCGGCTCAGTTTCAGACATTGGAGGATGTTCGACGCGTGCTTGACGAGGACGCGGCTAGCGTCAAAAGTGGCGGAAGTGTTAGCAGCACAGAGGCATCCGATGGCCACACTGCGACAACTGGCAATAACCCGTTGCTGGGCTTGGCGAGCCGCTTGCCAGGCATCAAAAACCTGCGACCCTCAACACCGACTACATCCACGCCACCGCGCCAACCACCCAACAACAAAGCATCTCGGCCGATACTGAAGTACATGACAAAGTCGGCCGAAGAGCTTCAAATAGGGGACGTCTCGATTCTCCTCAAGGACTACCGCCGTCTGGTCGAGTATCTACGGACTCATGATCTCATAGAGGATTGATTTCATTATTTATTCGTTGCATAGCATACTGTACATTTGTCGTCAGTCGTAGCACATTCGTAGCAATCGTGACTTATCGTTAATGGCGTATGTGGGTCATGCCCGCAAGAAGTCAATGAGTTCCATGTCGCCGTTATTGTCTTCGCCCTTTTCGAGAGCAGACGGCTGGGGCGGAGGGCCACCAGAAACCTTGGCTACCTGAGGAGAGGCATGAGGGGCAATTCCTGTTTCGCGGCGCACCACACCCCGCTGCGGAACGGTCGAGTTGTCGTCCTTGCGAGCTCCAAATGTGTAGTTCCAAAACGTGCTGGTAAGACCTGGGGCTGGAGGCTGAGTCCCACCTTCGGGAGCCGTGGGCAGACCTGATCGCTGGCGACGGCGACGGTGGTGTTGCGAGTGTTGCAAATGCGTCAGCTTCGAGATGTTTGATCTTTGCCGCTCACGGAAGAGAAACACACATGTATCGACCAGGCAGTTCATGGGCTTCATGATGGCCGCCATCAGGCTGATCCAGTATAGTTGGTGGCCCCGAGTGTCATGGGTAAAGTGTAGGGCCTGCTGGATAAGAGGGAAAATCCAAACGAACACATAGGCCAGCGGGTAGATGAAGATAGAGCTCATGCTCCGTTCAATGGACGTCTTGCGCCTTTGGAAACGCTGGTAATTGTCCAGGTAGATCTGTGACTGGATGTTTGACAGCGAAACACCCGTGGCCGATTCATGTGTGGGGTTTTGTATGCTGTCTGGCACAGGTGGTTGCCACAAGAATCCGAGGAAGGGGAAATGCGAGAAAAATACACGCATTCGCAACCCTAGCGTTTGCAGACGTCGACGCGGAACCCTCCAGTGGGATCGCCGCTTCTTCTTGAGTGACGGCTGCTCTGGAGCGGATCCCCAGGACGCCGCAGTCGCGTCGCTCTGCTGCTCAGCAGCCGCGGAGCTATGTCGGCGTAAATGGAACGGGTGGAAGTAGGAGCTACCATCACTGGAGCTCGGATGGTTGTGGTGTGAAACGGAGGATACGCTCATCGCCAGCCGGAGAACCTCCCGCTTCACATGGATGTAGACAGCCACATAGATGGTAATGATGGCGAGGATGATGGCATACCGTGGCCCCCATGACAGCGCCAGACGGGGCCATATTGGCTCGATCGGGAGGTAGCACCATGACGTTTGGGGCACGTATCCAGGGCCCACGTAGGCTAGCCCTGACAGCAGGCCGGGCAGCAGGAAAAAGCACACGGCGTACACCGGGACCCGGTAATTGTACAGACCGTCGCCTCCGTTGACCTTGGGGAAGAACACCAGCAGGGCTGTGTGCACGGCGAGCAGCAAGACCGCAAAGTCGCCACCCGCCATGGTGAAAGCGTTGAAGAATCCGACGATCTGGCATATGAGCTTGAGGTTGAGCCGGCAGACATTATACCGGTTGGCGAGCACTAGGGCTGGGTATATGAGAATGGCCACTGCCTTGAGAAAATCGTAAGCGATGAGAATTATAATCAGCTGGTGCCTCGACTGGCGCTCAATCTTGGAAAAGAAGTACCACCATATGATGACGCCACCTCCGGCCACGATTGAAACGCACGACACAACGATGGATATGATTTGCAGCATGAGCGACTGCTCCCAGGTGAAGGAGCCCTTCTCGCTCTCCTGGATGACACTGTGCAATATGTCGCAGTTTGACATTGTCAGCTGTTGTGCGGGGTTGGCCCTTGACTCAGCGGTTGTTGCACGTAATGGGGTTGGGTCCCTAGGGTCAGAGGTTGTGGGAGTGGCCCTTGGCTAGAAGGAGAGGCCGGCAGGGCGTCTCAATAGCGGCCTTGCCAGGGCGCGTGGCGAGCCGAGGCGCTCGGCCCCGTTGTGCTCTTGTGGCGGCGGTCGGGCTGTCGTGTGTCGCTGCTATGTTTCGGGCGGCTCTGTGGACGCGGCAAAGTAGTAAGCTAACTGTAGAGGAGGCCGACCGCTTGTGTCCATTCTCTGGGTCGTGTGAGCCCGGCGCAGAGGTGCGAGACGTGCCTGGACTGGACGGTGGTGTCGGGTGCGAGAGCTGGCGGCGGAATGAGCGCGGGCCCGCCAGGCTGGGCTAGGATGAGACTGGGGGACTGTAGGGCGACGTCTGGGGCGGTCACGCTCCGTGCAGTCCAAGGCGGCGCGGCGTGTGGGGTGCGGCGGGGTGCCAGGGCGAGCTAGTGTCCGCGGAGTGGTGGGAGGCTATAAGAAGCGATGTGAGCGTCGGAACCAAGGTTTTAGCAATCCATTTGGGGGCTGATCAGGCACCCTCCGCCTATTATTGTGCACTGCGGTTGTCTTGGAGGGTGCGGCATAAAAATTTGGCTGTACAAGGCCTGCAGTGGCATTTGCGCAGCAATGTTTGGGGCAGACAGCACTGAGAACCGTCATGACATGGGGGTGAGCCTGTCGCGTGTCTCGGCAGGCTCGCCGGGGTTGCTCGCGCGCGCAACGACACGCTGGCCGGCCACGTTGGGCCCCTCGCCTCGGCCGACATCTGGTCTGGACTTCGGGATGGGTCGGGCCGCGATCAGCTAGCCCAGTGCTCGAGCGAGGCTTAGGTCGTAGTTCCAAGACACTGGGGGAGTTAGCGACCACCCATGGTGCACCCTAGCTGCGCGACATCTCTGGAGTCGAATATGTCCACACATGTTATGCCTGCCCATACACTGCAGTCCACGCGGGGGTGCCCCGTGACAGGGGACTTCTCCCATGACGAGTTCCGGCCCAGTAGGCACGCCATCGCTGGGCAGTAACCTTAAAAGCCCCTCTGGCCCGCCGAGCCACCCCGGCGATGGCCAGTCGGAACTCTCCGTTGCCAATTCGAGCGGGCCCCCAATCGCTGGGCCATGCACACCCCATAATCGTCTGCAGGATCGCAGCGATTCGTCACCAGTCGCTCGTTTGGGGTTCCGGGAGATGCCGCGTTAGCTCGAGTGCGGCCCCCTGCTCGGCCAGCCAGCCTCGCCCCGCTGTCTCGAGCCGGCCCGGGTCGCCCGTCCGCACGCCCGGACGTGCGCACACCGTGCATCCCTATTGTTCGTCGTCATCACACAGATTAGAGTTGCATGCTGCGACGCAGGCTCGGTCGCCCTGGGGCCTCCAAGAGCGTTGCTCAGGCCCGGCCACCGACGTGCTCCAGCGACGACATGCCCCTCTGGCCGCACGGCCGGCTGTGTAGCCACCACCGCACACGGACGGGCCTTCGCAAGATCAGACACCTGCTGCTGATCAGTCTTGGCGTCCGCGAGTGGCAGCGAGCTGTCGGATGTCAGACCTCGTTCGTTCGTCGTCAGCCAAACCGCGATCCAGGCGTTCTCTGCGCACGCTCATCGCCCCTGCCCATCGATGCCACGCAGCTCGAGCAAGGATTCCGGCCGTGATGCTCATCACGCCCACAGCTGTCGCGATGGGGACGAGCCGCCCTGTCCTTCTGAGTCAGAGACCAGTGTCTCGTGCTGCGAATCATGTAGCCTCCTGTTGCCGCCCATCCGCACCCTGTAACCTCGCATCCTGCCGCTCGCGCCGCGCCCAGCACATCCCGGGGCGGTGCCGGGGCAGCTGCAGACCGCATTCGCCTTGCTACAGTGCTGCTGAGTCCTTGCCCGCGTCCATCCAACACCGCCACCCGCGCCGTCGTCGCCGTCGCCGTTGCGGTGTCACGTGACGCGGCGGCGCATGCGTCACGTGGACTTTGCTTGGCCACGTGACTCAGTGGCGCACACACCACGTGAATCACAGACCTCATCACGTGACAACACCCCACGTGACCTGCTGGCTCGCCCCCAACGTCAAACATGTCTGAACATGCTGAGCGACCACAGCACAAGAAGCACTTTGTGCCGCTGGAGTGCAATCCCGATGTGTTCACTCAGCTTCTCCACAAGCTCGGCGTGTCTGAGGCGCTAGCGTTCCACGACGTGTGGTCGCGCGACCCGGCCGACATCCGCTCGTTCTTACCCCGCCCCGTCTACGCTCTCATCCTTGCGTTCCCCGTGTCAGCCAAGTACGAAGAGTACCGAAAGAAGGAAGACGCAGGTCGGGCCCCGCACCGGCCGGAAGCAGGTCGCGAGCAGGCGCAGGAGGGCGCCATGTGGTTCCCTCAGACCATCGGCAATGCCTGCGGCACCTACGCTCTGCTGCACGCAGTGGTCAATGCCGTGCCGCCAGAGTTTATTGTCCCCGACTCGTTCGCAGACCGCCTATCCAAGAACGCCGCGTCTCTCAGTTCTCCGGAGCGAGCAAAGCTCTTGGAGGAGAGCGAACAGCTTGAAACCTTCCACGGAGCTGTCGCCTCGCAGGGCGATACACAGGCTCCGCAGGCTACTGACGCTGTAGAGCACCACTACGTTTGCATCTCACGTGGGTCCCCGAGCGGCCATCTTTTTGAGCTTGACGGTCGCCGTCTGGGTCCCATTGACCTAGGCTCTATCGCAGACGACGACGATGCCGTCTCAGACAAGGCGTTGCAGAAGCTTTCAGAGTTTTTTGAGCGTGAAGACACCCCATACTTCTCTGTGATAGCCCTCGCCCAGGCGATGGACTGAAAATATTTTATTTGCAAGGGATGCGACCTCAGCTGAGACGATGCGAACCTACTCTATGCAAAATTGAAATGTGAACGAACCTTTTAGCGTAAAAGGGCTGGGCTAGATCTGTCCCTTGATGTCGACCTTGTGGTAGGCTCTTCGCCGAGCTGCTTCCACGACAGGGTATGCCTCTTTGCAAGCCAAACGCTGTCCCGCTAAGTAGCGGTCGACGCCGTGCTCAGAGAGAAATGCCAGGAGCTCGTCTGAGGAGTCGAACCCTAACTCGTCCTCCAGGAAGTCAAGAGGAACGTCAGGGCGGTACGCGCGACATACTGTGCTGAGCGCTGCGAGTCTTTCACGTGGGACAAAAGCATCCATCACGTAGCCTCCCATGTTGGGCGCGTCGCGATAGAGCTTGAAGAGCACATGGTAGTTTCTCGCGGTCATTGCAGAGCTTACCTTTAATGCATGCGCCACCTCAGGGCGCTGCGCTGTTGAATCCTCCAGTTTAGTCAGCAGCAGAGCCAGGTCAGCCCTGTTTTGAGTATGAAGCAAGTAGAGTATGCGATACGCGAGAAACTCTGTCGCGTGTCCATGAATCCCTTTCTCCTCATACAGCATCTTGAGCTGGCCCTGGCACTGATTATACTCCCCCAAGTCGCCATTCTCTAAAGCGATTCGCGCGTGCGCTTCATATACTTTGACTGTAAATTCATTTTGAATGTGCTGCACGGTGAGGTCCTGGCGCAGACTCTTGAGCTGGTCGCAGATGTAGGCATAGTTCTGGTCTTCCCGCCACTTGCGCTTCAGTAGCTCAAGAGTCTGTCTAAGAATGTGTAGTGGTCGTACCGATGCTGGATCTGGCGCCGATGTAAGTCGCAGATACTTCTTCTCTAGATTAGTGTTTGTGCCCACCAGTGGCGCGCCGGGATCCGCGGGTTCTGGAGTGGCGAGCACACCACTACCGCTGCTGCTTCCCAGCACCCGCTGCCGCTCCTGCTCAAATCTCTTTTGCCTCTTGGCCAGCTGCTCATTGCTACGATCAATTCCCCCCGGTCCCCAATCGCTAGACTGCTCCTGCTGCTGCTTTCGCTGTCGTTGCTCACGCAATTTGCGCTTCAGAGCATTCTGCTCGAGCTGTAGTCTATGGTTGCGTTCGTGCGCTTCTCTAATGCGGGCCTGCTTTTTGTCCAGCGACTCCTTCGGACTGGCCGTCTTCTCTTGCCATGGAGGCTGCCTCGCAGCTGCCCTTCGGTCAAGCACGCCTAATGTCTCCTTTGACCAGTCAATGTTCCACGTCCGGCCCGTTTCAAACGCTTTGGTGATCTTTGCTCGCAGTTCTGCCTCCATCTCGGCCCGGTCTACGGGTTGAACCTGGGCGAAGCAGCGGCTTACAAACTCCTTGAGCGATGGCGGCATCTTTGCGCCGCTGCTACCAGCACCGCCAGCGGTCTGTGCCGGTGGCTGCGGTTGAGCAACAGGGGTGTGCGTGAAACTCCGACTGGGCGCTGGCAGCGAATGAGAGCTGGAAGGAGGTGGCAAGGGGGCCCCATACTGGCTCACTCCAGGTGGATGAAGCGCTCCAGGCGCGTTGAGGCGGCCTATAGAGCCAATAGTTATGTTGGTTGGTGGGCGGTCCAAAGTTTTGCGGGCATCAACCCTCGTAAATGCTGCGTTAGACACCTGGCCAGCCTGCCGAGCTGTCGCACTCACCTTCGCCTGTCGCCCCTGCATCACGACCGCTCCTCCACGGCGGCAGAGACATCCTGTGTACCTACTTACCTAGCTGTGTTAGCGGGTGGCGGTCTCGTGTGTGTAAGAAAAGACGAGCGCCGCACGCCCTGATAGTCACGTGACCTCGCGCGCCGCATGGAGTTTCAGTCACGTGATCACGAACCTACTCGCTCCCTTGGCCATTCGGAGTGAGTCGGGGCTGAAACAGGTGCGGTTTGCAACCGTTCTGGTACCGTCACGTTCTATTCCGCGTGCATTGCGCTCGTGAAGTCTGGATCGCCACGAGGCGCAAGGCACGTCTGGACCTCGTTGGTTTGAAGCTGTCGCCTGCCCGCGCGGTGTATGAACGAAACCGACTTGCGACCAATTGGGCTGACAGCGACAAGCTACATTGCCCATGGCAACAAAGGAGTCGCAAACGCTGTCCGCCATCCAGCGACAGCGGACACTCGCCTTCTACGAGCGACTCGAAAAGGAGCGTCTGCCAGTCTCACTGCACCTGTGGGACAACAAGCGCTACACAGCTGACTCGCTAGCTGGTGTCGACAGCTCAGAGTCCAAGTTTGCCGTGCGTGGGCTCCAGACAGCCTTGGGAAAGCACGAGGGACCTGTGGCTATCCGGGGCGACGATCTCGCAGTACTGACAGTCACTTTGCCAGAAGAATGCCCCTAGATGGGGGCGAACTCCATATCCCCTTCATTGCCGTGCACGTCGGGGCCGGGAGGCACGCAGAATCTCATAAGCGCCGCCTCAGGAGACTAATCACCTCAGCACTCCGGGCTGGCGTGCACGAACACGCCAAGAGACAGGATGCTCGAGCGATCGCCGAGGCTGTCGTGGGAGAGCTGGAGGATCACCCCTTGACAAACGCTGGACGCGGCTCTCATCTCAATGAGCAGGGTGGCGTCGAGTGTGACGCTGCCATCGCGAGTACCGTGTCCGGGGAAAGGGACAAGGTCGTGGTAGCCAGCATCGGAGCCGCGGACAGGCTCAGACGGCCGTCGAGCGTGCTGTCTAGGATGCTTGCTTGCATTGAGCAGTCCCGGACTGGTGTGGGCGCTAAGCGAGCTGTTCCTACGTGCCTCGTTGGCGATGGCGTCGCGCAGTTTGCCGCCCTCCATCACCCGAGCACTCTAGTCGGATCGAGCAGCGAGCTCGTCACAGAGAGAGCGACCAGGGTGTGGAACGCTTGGAAGGCCGCGCTAGGGCTGTCAGAGTGCGAGGATACACGGCAGCGGGGGACCAGTGGCACGGAGGTAAACGACACCGTCGGGGCTATTGTTGGGGACTCGGTAGGGAATATTGCGGTAGTATCGAGTTCCGGTGGTGTAGCGTTCAAGAGGAGGGGGCGTGTGGGACCTGCTGGCATTCCGGGGGCGGCGACGAGCCTCGAGCGCGGCAGACTGGGTTCGACGTTCAGGCCATACAGCGCCACACTGTGCACCGGACATGGCGAGGACATTATTGCCACGAACCTGGCTACTAGGGCAGGACAACAGCTCGCAGACTCGCGGGAGCCCGAGGCAGAGACGCTCGCGAAGCTTTTTCGGCAGCTTGAGGCGGACTACTGGCTGCAGTCCGACCCGCTCTATGTAGGACTACTTAACGTCGTGAAGTCAGAGCGCGACGACGCGGTGCTGACCTACGCGTTCACGACAGACTCGTTCATGTTCGGGTTCTGGAGCGAAGGAGCCGGCTACGAGGCGGTCGCCGTTCGGAACCCGGAGCCCGGGAAGCTCAACGTGGGCTCGTACCGCCTCGTGCGGCCGGGGAAACCCGGAGGCCGAGCCGAGTAGGCTTTTTGTGTTCAGAGACCCCGTCACGTTTTGCTTTCCGGCCCTCGCGATGCCCGAGGAGGTGCAGCGTGATGTCAACGACGCACGTTCGACCCCGCGAGTGGGAAGATTAATTACGGGGCACACCAGGCGGTCTTTTTTCCCAGAAGCCAGCAACAGCATTGTGCGGAGCATCGTCGCCTAAAAACTACACACAAGACTGATCAGATGAGTGTTCTCGTGTCTGGAACCAGCTACCTGTCCATCATCTTCACGCTCAAGCTCTCGTTCGCTTCCCTATAACTATCTGCGACATCTGGGCCCGGCCGGACAAGACCTCGGCGACTGAGACGAGAGGAACGCCTGCTAGACGTTGGATAGCGCGTTAGTGGGTTCCCTGTTACACCAGCCATGCCCGGAAAACTCGCCAACCTCCTCCAGGGCGACGATGTGTTCGCTCTGGACGAGGAGACGGCTGCGCCGCCGAAGGCCGCGCCGACAAACGGCCAGCGCCGGCGCGGATCGTCCTTCAACTACGTGATCCTCGACCACCCGTCCGAGGAACCGACCTACATTGATGACTTTGGCAAGATCAGCCTCCACCAGACCGCCAACGGCGAGTTTGTGGCTGCCGTGGACGACGACACCCGCGAGGCCGCCGACACCGTCCCTGAGCTGGGCCGCTCGGCGGCGGTGCCTATCAACGGCAGCGGCCGCGCCTCGCCCGACGTGGACTTCACGCCCGGCTCGGGCCACCGCCTGGGCACGTCGTACGAGGTCGGCATCAACAAGCCGTTCGTGTCGAGCTGCATCGAGGACAACGAGCTGGCAGAGGGTGCTGTCAAGCGCCACAGCAAGGTGACCCCGTCGGACTTTGAGCCGCTCAAGGTGCTCGGGAAGGGGGCGTACGGCAAGGTTTTGCTTGTGAGAGAGAAGGCCACGGGCCGCCTCTATGCGCAGAAGCAGCTCAAGAAGGCATCCATGATCGTGGCTGCCAAGACCATCGAGCAGACAAAGACCGAAAAGTCCATCCTCGAGAGCGTCCGCCACCCTTACATTGTCAAGCTCTTTTACGCGCTGCAGGACCACCAGAAGCTGTATCTGCTGCTCGAGTACGCGCAGGGCGGCGAGCTGTTCACGCACCTTGCGCAGGAGCGCATGTTCTCTGAGGACGTGGCGGCGTTCTACGTGGCTGAGATGGCGCTGGCGCTGCTGCATCTCCACAAGAACGTCGGGGTGGTGTACCGCGACCTCAAGCCCGAGAACTGCCTGCTGGACGCGCAGGGCCACCTGGTGCTGACGGACTTCGGGCTCAGCAAGGTGGCGGCGGACGGGGCCGACTGCAACACGTTCTCGGGGACGCCCGAGTACATGGCACCCGAGGTGCTGATGGGGAAGAGCTACGACTACGCGGTGGACTGGTGGTCGCTGGGGGCGGTGTGCTTTGATTTGCTGACGGGGTCGCCGCCGTTCCCCGGCAACAACCACAAGCGTATCCTGGACAAGATCAACAAGAAGCTCAACATGCCGTACTACCTGAGCCAGGACGCCAAGGATTTCTGCACGCGACTGTTGCGCAAGGACTCGAAGCGACGGCTCGGCTACAAGGATGCTGACGTGATCAAGAAGCACCGGTTTTTCCGCAAGATCGAGTGGCGCAAGCTCGAGACGCGCGACGAGTCGCTCGTGCCGCCCATTGTGCCGGTCATCACGGACCCTGCCATGGCCGAGAACTTTCCGGCCGAGTTCACCGACATGGTGCTGAGCGCGAACGTCAGACAGGGCGTGCCGATCCCGAAGGAGCATCTGGACGACAAGGGCCAGAATCTCTTTACAAACTTTTCCTTCACCGCCTCGCGCTCCTACATTGACTCGTCCTTTACATAGAACAATAGACTCCCCCCACCTGCATTTTCGTCCCAAGCATTTCGCAGCCATAACGTCTGGGTTTCCAAGGGTCCAGGGCACCACCACAAGGTTCTTGCCGTAAAGGTCCAGGCTGTTCGGAGCGTGTCTGGCAGGCGCCCGGCCGACTCACCCCCCCGTCTCTCGTGCACCAGCACCAGCACCACACGGCCCGTCCATCGACCCATCCACCGCGGCCAGGGCCACCCGACCGGGCGCGCGACTCGACACGGGGCTCTGATGCTCGCTTCCCGGCCCGGCCGTCCTCCTCTCTACCCATGATCAAAGCCCGCACCAAGCAGGAGCGGCCTGCGTCCTCGTCCCAGGACCGGGATGCCCCGGCCACGGACCCTGGCGCGACGGGCACCAAGAACAAGGGCCTCCCGCCGCTGCTGAGCCCTACGCTCCCGGCATGGGCCCAGGACATCGCGCCTGCCATCCCCGGGCGCATGCTCAGCCCGACCCTCCCGTCCGTGTACGACGACCACGGCGCCGGTCGCAATGGCAGCGGCCCTGCCCCTGCTCCTGGCCTGGCCCAGCCCGTGCCAACGCGAGCCAGCGTCAAGACGAGCGCACTGCTCTCGCGCTCGCCGGACCAGGCGTCCTCCAAGCGCCTGCCTGCGAACGGCGACGGCAGCCCCTCGCTCGTCGTCACGCTCAAAACCCCCAATCTCAGCAGCGCGAACGGCAAACGGAAACGGGCTGGCGAGTCTCCGCGCGTCTCCAGCAGCCACACTCCACAGGCCGCCTCTCCGCAGCCTGAGCGTCGCAGCTCCAAGGCGGGAGCGGCGTCTCCGAAGCAGAATGGCAGGCCCATTGGCCTCGGCATCTCTATGGACAGCGACCAGAAGCCAAAGGCGAAGAAATCGCGGACCAGTCGCGAATACTCCAGCTCTGAGAGCGAGCTTGAAATACCCAAGGCCCCTGAATCGAGCAACCGGCCGCGCACCCCTCCTCGCAGAGCCGCCGCTGACGGTGACGCCACTGCCACTCCAACTGCTGCCAGCGTCGATATCGACGACGGACCAAGCAAAGAACGCAAGCGTTCTCGGGATGGACGAAGCAAGAAGCAGAAGGACGGGAAGGACTCGAAGGACAAAGAGCACAAGGGTCTGCCATCAGTCGTGCCGAACGTGTCGTCGCTGCCTCCGCGTCCGTCGATGAACCACAAGCCGGACTCGTATCGCCCAGACAAGAGTCGTCAAGCCAGGCGTGAGTCCAGGGACCGCGACGGCGAGCGGGATAAGGAGCTAGGGCCCCGTACAATAGACTCGTACCGGCCGTCCCAAACGACCAGGGATAGGTCGGAGCGGGGCTCTCGCAGTGGCGAGTCGAGGGAGCGACCGCGCATCAAGAAAGAGGCTACCTCTGGGTCGCCGGCGTCCGGAGGCAGCGTTGCCAACGGCAAGCAGCAGCAGTTCCGTGCCATCCGGACCAAGATGCACCGGTGGACGAACCTCGCGCGAGAGAAAAAGCACGAGACCGATTCTGCAAAACAGGGCGGCAAGAGCAGCCTTGCAGTTGTTGTCGGTCTGGATTCGCTGCTGGCCTACATTGTAGGGTTTGACTGTGAGGAGAGGGCGGATCAAGTGCTTAAGAAGGCCCCACATGACAAGTCGTGGAGCACGCTGCTGCCCTATGTGTCGCGAGTCGTGAAACTATGCGAAGATGTCCATGGAGGTCAGGAACTTGTGGGCCTGTGCTACCAGCTGCGTGCGCTGATCTATTACCGCATGAGCCAGGGCTACCAGACAACCATCACTCGTCTGGCAGACTCGACGGCGGTGAGGTCTGGGCAGAGCTCCCCGGACGCTGCTAGCGGCGGCACCTCGTCGTCCGCGCCGTCCGTGGACGATCTGGGTGGCCTGGCTTCGCGTCTGATCATGTATCAAGAGGCGGCGCAGCAGGACTTCCTTCGTGGCATGCGCCACCTGACATTGGACGTGCTGCAGCAAGAGTTTCCAAAGACATGGCGAAAGCGTCAGCATGAGCCTATAGCCCGCTCACGGGGCTCTGTGGATGGGCGTGACAGTCTGAACGACTGCTATCGCCCACCCGATGACCTGTTCTTCCTGCCACTCCATGTGTTCTCATCGCTCCAGGAGGGCGCGGCGCTGGGCTACAGCATAGCCCGAGAATGGGCGGATCGCCACAATGTGTCCACGGAATGGGCAATTGAGCAGGGCCTTGATGCCAACGCGTAGCCAAGCCCTGAATATTTATCACTACTAATGTATTGTACACTACGTCGTTGTCACGCCTCGAGCTCCATGGCTGACTTGACCACTCCGATGGCAGCTGAGGTCTGGATCTTCTCTGAGCCGCCGGAGGAAAGCCGCCATTCGACATCTGCGAGGCCCTTGAGCAGAGCTATCTGGGTCTGCGGCTTGAGCTCGATCTGCTCAAACTGTTCTGCGAGGCCTTGGAGAATGTCGGCGAGCGCAAGGCCCTTGGTCTGCTTGAGACGAGACACAGTCGATTGCGCAGTGGTCCAATCCTCCTTGAGGATGGTGTCGAGGATGGCGTGGATGTCGTCCGGATGCGGGTTGCCGACACAGTCGTATATGGCGTCGTTCGAGATGGGCTTATCGTCGTCGGCGGACGCGTGGCATGCCTGAAGCACGTTGAGTGCCCGTCGCATGTCGCCCTTTGACAGCTTTACGAGCGACTCGAACGCGTCGTCGTCGATCTTGATGTCCTCGGCCTCAATCACGTGGCGAACGCGCGACCGGATGGCGTCCGGTGGAAGCGGGGCAAACCGAAACCGCGTGCACCGCGACAGCAGTGCCATGTTGAGCTTGTGGGTGTAGTTTGCGAGGATACAGAACCGGGTGTGGGCGGTGTACTTCTCGATGATTCGCCGCAGCGCGTTCTGGGCCACGTTCGTCATGGCGTCAGCCTCATCGAGGATGATGAGCTTGAAGCCCTTGGTGAATATCTGCTTTGTGGAGGCGAACGTCTTGATCTGCTCGCGCACCACGTCGATGCCACGGTCGTCCGACGCGTTGAGCTCGAGGACCATGGACTTGTAGTTGTCGCCGTAGATCTCACGGGCGATGGCGAGGATGGTCGACGTCTTCCCGCTGCCGGGCGGGCCGTAGAAGAGGAGGTGAGGCAGGCGGTTGGCGGCGATGAACTTGCGCACGGTGGCCACGACGCCGTCCTGGCCGGCCACGTCGTCGAGACAGACGGGCCGGTATTTCTCGACCCACGGCATGTTGTTGTCCGCGGCGCTGGCCGCCCCGCTGGCCTGCTTGCCCTTGTCTGGCCGGTCCACGTCCATGTCCGCGCTCATGTCGTGCCACTCGCGTTCTGCAAGAAGGCGCTGCTGCGGTCTCAGACGCATCGACCCGGACAAGCACTCGCTATGACGGAATGGTGGGCGCAGTGAGACGGATAGCGTGGCTGGCGGCGGTCCTGGCGTGGGCCCAGGCCGGCGCCGCGTCCGCAGAGACGTCGCGACTGTCTATGGCGCCCGTGCTGCTCGCCGACCCCGAACCTGGCCTGCTCGACGGGGCGTCGCGGCCGCGGGAGGCGCCGGCTTCGCCGCAGCTGGCCGCCAGGGCGACCACCACCATCCCCCTGCAAGCCAACTCGACCTACGACATATCCGTGAGCTCGGATTTGAGCGTCATCATCGAGGTCGAGAAGACCAGGGGCCTCGACTGGCTCTATGTGTCGGCCAACGCTTTCGAAACCAACAACACCAACATCACGGACCCAGACTGGTACGTCGCCGTGGCCGAGACGCTGGACGACGTCACGTCGCAGCCGTCCAACACCCCCAGCAGTCGGACAGCGTTCGCTCGCGGCCAGGCCGGCGCCATCCCGCCGCTGGCGTACCCCAACATAACCGCAAACACCACCTACGTGATGGTCGCAGTCACGGATCCCGTCACGCTCCAGGTCACGATCGCTCTGTCCCCCGACATCCAGGTGTTCCAGGTGCCCGCCAACGACTACGACACCTTCCTCAATGTCGTCGACACTGACTTTGGCCACGCACTGCTGTGGACGGGCAACATCACCAACTCCAGTGCCACGGGCGTCGACAACAGCACTCTCGAGGGCAACGCAACGCTGACGTCCATACTGGCCGAAGGTGTGCCGATACCCACGGCCTCGGAAACCGCAGAGAAGCGAGCCGTGGGCGACGTGCTAGGCTGGCGTCCAACATGGGATGCCCCGCTCCGCGCACGCGACGTCGGCGACAGTGGAGAGACACGGCAGTTGCCTGACCACCAGGTCCGCCTCACAACGCTGACAGACAACGATCTGCCTGACAACATGACCAACTACAACCTAAACATCTTTGACGACAGAAAACACGGCAACTATGCCCGAATGTATGCCAATTCGTACCGGGGTCTTCGCAACAACCCCTTCCGAATTAATGACGACCTTATAAACCGCACAGTGAGCACAATATCGGGCATCCGACGTCAGTTCTTCGTGTCGGGACTGGATCCAAACACCACATACACTGTGATCCTCACCAAAGACAATGGTGCCGGAGGTGGAAAAGTTTACAGCCCTATCAACCTGTTGACAAAGGCAGGCGACACTTGTCGAGTCATATTCGGTCTCGAGTTCTGCAACCAGGTCGCCTACAGCGTGCCTGGAAACCCCGACATCGACGCATACGACCTGGCTAAATGGTACGACCGCAACGCGTCGTACTGGTACGACAATTTTGAGCTCTCGATGCAGCTCATCAATTGCGACGCCGCAAACGACTCGCGCTACTCGGTGTTGCGGACGTGCGACGATTGTCGAAGATCGTACAAAAACTGGCTGTGCACAACCGGTATACCGCGCTGTGCAGACTGGTCCAATCCGGGCGACTTTCTCATGTCCAGGCCTGGAAACGGCTCGTCCAGAAGTCCGTGGATCAACGACGAGCTCAATCCGGGGCCATACAAGGAGATCCTGCCCTGCATCGACGTGTGCTACGGCGTGATGCAGGACTGTTCCTCGGAGCTGGGGTTTGTGTGCCCTATATCCGGTAAGGGCCAGAATGAGTCGTATGGCACACTCAACAAGACGTCTGACCAGCTGACGTGCAATTATTTGGGGGCAGTCTTGCCCAACCGCTCTTGGGGGTCTACTGTGTCGTCCAATGCCCTGTATGTTATATCTGCATTTCTGTTTGCCACTTTTGCATCTCTATAGACTAATATCTGTTGTACAATCATCATGTTTGCGCTTGAGATCGCTGGAATCTCCAGCCGCGGCTTTCTCAGCGGCTGGACTAGCCGGTTTGGCGTCCGGTGCGTTGACGTTCACCTCCTCTTTCGGCTTCACCACAAATGCGCTTGGGCCCTTTGCAAGACACTCCTTGAGTGGAGGGCCAAAGTCAGCGTCTTCGCGGTCGAGTATGTCTGAAAGCGAGAAAACGTTCCGGCCCAGCTCCCACGGACCTTGTCGAATACGCGTTAGACTGACCATGTGCGCTTTGGTGCCTAGTGCGATGCCAATGTCGCGGACCAATGACCGGATGTACGTGCCTGAGGAGACAGCAACACGGAAATGAATCAGGGGAGGGGTGGTAGAGCTCTTTTCACCCAGACTTGTTGAGTCCGACTCGCCCTTCACGTAAGCCGAGTTGAGCTTTATCGAGATCTGACGTTGCTCCTCATCAGTCTGATCTGGCGGCTCTAAGAAGTCGTGCTCACGGACCAGGCCACCTGACAATATTTCAAACTCCGAAACCTCGACCAGGCGAGACTTGATGTCTCGGGGCAGCGGATCCCCTGACCGCGCGTACTCGTAGAGCGGCTTGCCATTCATTTTGAGCGCGGAATACACGGGCGGCACTTGCGTCAGTTTGCCAGTGAAGTCTCGCGCGACACGCTGGAGTGCTTCGTCGGTGACGTGGTCCGCGCTGCATCGCTCAATGACGAGGCCCTCCGAGTCACACGTGTCGGTGGCACTGCCTAGCAGGGCGCGCGCCTCGTAGACCTTCGTGGTGCCAAGCTGCAGGTCGTGGAGCTGCTTTGTGCCGGTTCCTATGCCGATAGTGAGCACGCCCGTTGCCATTGGGTCGAGAGTGCCGCCGTGGCCAATCTTGACGAAGGCATGCTTCTGTTTCCGGTGGCGCTTGCCGGTCTGCCGGGCCTCCTTGAGCTTCCTCAGGTCGTCCGCAAACAGCGCCGAGTCGGTGAACTTGCGCTTGAGCCGGTCTACAATGGTGGCCGAGGTCTCGCCAGCGGGCTTGTCCACAGCGAACACGCCGTTCATCGGAGCGTGTTCCAGCGCGAGCTGCGAGCGTGGTGCAGGGCGGGTGGCACGGGGGACGTGGATCCGGCGGAGCGGGACGGTGGCAGGGCTCAGGGCGCGGGGCGTCGCACACCAGAGTCGCAGGTTCATGTGCCGTCGACGAGGTCTGCAAGTCACGTGGTCCGTCACCTGACGTAGTCACCTGACCACATCACATGACTGCGCACATGACGTATCACGTGACATGAGCACAGACAGGGGCAAAGGCCAACCACGTCTAGTGTGCGACACGAGCGGAGTCCGGCGCCGGCCGTGGTGCCCGGCCAGCGCCCACTGCGTGACCGCTCCCGACTGCCGCCCAGGCGCCCGCTGCGTGGCCGCCCCGCGGCCGGCCGCCGAGCCACGCAGCCGGCTCAAACGCACCCAATCTCCGGCTAGCCGTGGTAGTGCTTGCATGGCATTCTCGTGGTGCACGAGACGCCTCCTGCACGGGCGATCGCTGTCGTGTGACGGGCGGTGCGCGGTGGCGACTCGTGCGGGCCAGGGGCGGCGCCAGACAGCTTCCAGGGGGGCGCCGCTGCCGCTTTGGGCGGCCGGGTGGCGACCCACCGGGCGTCCGGATGCGGCGCCGGCCTCGGCTGCGCCTACCGGCGGCGGCTGGCCAGCGCCGGGTAACGCAGCATTATCTGATAATCCATGCAAAATCATCAGATAATTCGTCATGCAATGCATGAAACATGCCGGGGTGACGCGAGATCGCGGCCGGGTAACACTCCGCCAAGTCTCGGCCACGACGGCGGCGGCCACGAGGCTTTTCAGCCGCTCCAGCGGACGTATTCTCCCCTCTCCAGACCCTCGGTCACCTCCCACAAGCCGCCATGACGACACCTCTCGCCCAGAGCGACATCCTGCCGCTGCCGACCGACGTCGGCGCCCTCGGCAACCGCATCAACGCCGCCACCCGCAAGCAGCACCACTCCCTCAACATGAAGATGAGCGCCGGCTTCCAGTTCGCGCTCAAAAACCCCCGGGTGTACCGCCAGGCCATCCAGGTGTACTACCACGCGTTCCGGACGTTCGAGCGCCGGTGGAAGGAGGAAATGTCCAAGGAAGGCCGCGTCGCCGAGGCCCTGCGCGAGGCCTGGAACCCCACCATCGCTCGCACCAAGCCGCTCGAGGCAGACCTCGACTACTTCTACGGCGGCGACTACACCAAGTTCGCAGAGCCCAAGATGCCCCAGCAGATAGCCTTTGTGCGCCACATCGAGGAGGCCACCACCGCCAAACCCCACCTCCTGTTTGCGTACGGCCACGTCCTCTACCTCGCGCTCTTCGCTGGCGGCCGCATCATGCGCGCCGAAATAGCCAAGGCTCCGGCGCTGTTCCCGGACGTCGAGAAGGGCGTCGACCCGGAGGTCGCGTCTGCCCCCGGCCTGCACCTGTTGTCCTTCCCAGACGTCGACAGCGAGTCCCTGCGCCTCCAGTACAAGCGTGACTACGAGCTCGCCACCCGCAACACGCTCACCGAGGACGAGAAGCAGGACATCATTGCCGAGGCCTCCATTGTGTTTGGCCGCTCGGCCGCGTGCATCGACGAGCTCGAGAAGTACAACAACGGCCGCGCTGCTTCCCAGACCCGCCGCGCCGCCGTTGCCCGCACCGCGGCCTACGCCATCTGCGCAGCGGCCCTCTTCGTCGTATTCCTCTCGCTCCGCCGCATGTACGACTCGTACCAGCGCGAAGACTGAGACCCCTAGAGCTAGATAATGCATTTGGTAACTCTGCCTGTGTACTTTGTAAGTATTTTCTGTTTACGGTCTGTTTTGTAAGTATTTTCCCTTTCGGGTCTCCAGTAGTATTTTCCCTTTTGGGTCTACTGTAGTATTTTCCTTTTTAGGCTTCCGTCACGTGCTGGGTACCAACCGACATCTCGACATCATGACGGCACAGGTCGACGAAGCGACGTTCGTACGGGCGTTTGCGCACATCCTGTCGCATTCCACCGCCAAGCTGGCGTTCCCCAACGACTATGTCAACAATTGGACTGACCCCAAGGCGCCCGTGCTGCCTCCCATGCCTGCCGACAAGCAGAAGCGGTCCAGCGGCGAGCTCTCCGCCATCGCTCCGACGCCGGCGACTGCCACCGTCACCATCAAGTCCATCAAAGCGCCAAAGTTCTCCACCTCCTACGAACAGGTACCTGCCACGGACTCTGTCTACAACCTCAAGCAGCGTCTGACTGGAGACGCGGCGCTGGGGCTCCAGGGTGTTGCCACCGAGCGCATCCGCTTGCTGCTGAAAGGCAAAGTCGTGCCTGACTCGAAGACCGTCCAAGACTTGGTGGGCGAGACGACCGAGGGCGCGAGCGAGCTGACGTTGAGTCTCATTGCCATGATCTCAGCTGACCAGGCGGCGGCGCCCTCTGAAAAGGACGCCAAGGTGGCAGCGCCGGCCGCCCTCGACGACTCCACCTGGGCCGCCATCCAGGTTGTGCTGGAGGAGCGTCTGAGCAGCAAAGAGGAAGCCAGAGCGGCGCTGGACCGTCTGAAACGGGGATACACGAATTAGATACATTATAATGCTTGTGCTTTCTATGTCATGTCTAACAGCAAAGGCTAGTTGCGCGCGCTGGCGCTCACGACCCGCGTGTTGCCGGCAGACACACTCCGGTGTTGTGAGATCTTGATTCCTCGCATGCGCTTTGCCAGCTCGCGATGCAAACTCCGCGATATTGGTTTAGCCCTGTTGAATTCATACAAATCATTGCTGAGTTCCTCCGTTCCCTCACCGGGCCTCTCGGCGCCATCGCCGTTAACGGCCCCGTCAACTGCTTTCACCCGCTGCTGCTGGGCCCGGGCGACCTTTTCGCGGCGCTCGCGCACAAACTTGCGCAGCCGGTTGATCTCGTCCTGGCTGACATGCCCAAAGCCGTTGCGCCGCTTATAACACGTCTCCATCACGTGGCCGGCGTCCACAAGTCGTTTCGGATAGTTTTGAACGTATTGAAACACCTCCATCTGATCCGCAATGCGCTCGGCGCCGGGTTCAGCGAGCTTGAGTATGGTCAGCGCTATGCGGAAGAAGACCTTACTCTCTTCGAAAAAGAAGCAGTCCCATACCCGCAACACAGTCTCTATGGGCAGGACGCCAATGAAGCCAGACATGAACCACGACGCCGTGCACAACGTTATGGGGGGTAGCTTGGTCAGAAAGTTTGCGTAGTGCGCTCCCTCAAAATTCATGCCGATCTTGTTCCACATCGCCGGGAGGCTCTCGCGCACACAGAGCATCAAGACACCCTGGTCCACGTTCACGCCCTCCAGGTTGATATCGTGCACCCCCGGCAAGTACCGCTGCGTGATGATGACCAGCATCCAAAACGCCTGCTCCTCATCCATAAACAGGAGTAACAGGCCGGCCAAAAAGTTGAGAGACTGACAATAGCCGATTTTTGGCTGGTGAGCAGCAAAGCACCGCAGCACGCGTCGCAGAGCGTGGATCAGTGGCGTTTCGTCCTCTGGGTTTGTCGGTGCCGGTCTTATGTTGTGTGCAGCATCTTCACCTCGAAAGTGAATGTTGTCTGGGAACGTCCTATGCAGATCCCGCTCAATGAGATCGTTGTCCGGGCTCTTCTCGGTATTCATTGTCTGGTCCACAAGCTTATCGTAGAGTCCAGGATGTGCGTTCAGCTTTTCATGGCCTCTGGCATACCAGAACCAGGCGGCACCGCGCCATTCGGCCGGAATGCCCTTGCGGATGTACCGCTTCAGCTTGTCGCTGCGGGGCGGAAACCGCACAGGCTGCTCTGCTTCGAGGCCTGAGTCCTTCATGAGCTGGACCCACTTGCGTTTCCGCCGCTGAAGTGTTTTTTCATAGCCGAGCCACCAGGCGTTGTAGGCCTCCTCAGTGACGAACAGGCTCGACTTGCGGAAGCCGTAGCGGTCTCGCGAGCTGGTCCGCACGTCCCGGGCACAGGGGATCGCAAGGTCCATGCTGTTCCGTACCATGCTGGCGCTCGCGCGGCTCTCGGCAAGTGACGCTCTGCTTAGGGATGTGCGGCTGGGTGCTGGACGCACGCTGGGCACGCTCGCTATGCTCCTTACACTGGCCGCGGGCCCTCCGCCTGTGTGGTCACTATTCCGTAACGACTGTGCTGAGGCATTCGAAGAGCCGAGGTATGCTGGTGAGCCACCGGGCGCGTTGCTGGGGGTAGCATCGAGTCCAAGGGCCAGGTTCATGTTGGCCTTGCGGTAGCGGTCCACTGCGGAACCCGATCTTTGTGGGCCCGACTTAGCGTCACTTGCCCCGTTTGGAGCGTGGCGGGCGCCTGCGATGCCGCTGCAGATGCTAACGCTGGCATGGCTCGGCTGGCTGAAATGGCTCACTTCGTCACTCTCGTAGAGATAGTCGTTGAGATCGAAAGCGCTGTCGTCTGCTGCGTAGGGGCTTTCGGGGCCACTTTGAAGTTGTGCCTCCTCGGGGGTTTGCCACTCGCTCTGTTGCTGTGAACTGTGGCCAACGCGAGGGGTGTGGAACGTCGGGGACTCGAAGGAGAAGCCGGCCGGGGGGTCGCGGTACTGCTCGGCGGCCGCGTCAATGGCGTTTGAGCTGCGAGCCATGCGCAACTGCTGGTACATGGCTGCATTCACAGGGGTTGGTGGTCCCTGCTGTGAGGTCTGGGTGTTGCTTCGCTCTCGTCGACGTCTCTCCGCGGCAGGAGCCAGGCTGGCGTCTGCCGGCGCCTCGGGATGCGCTGGCCGCGACGGCGAGGCCGGTGCGACAGTGTGAAACGCCGCTGGCATCTGCAGAGACATGTTTGGGCACCCTTGTTTGCTGTTTCGGGGAGATTTCAGGGCATGGTGCCTCAGAGCGGCGTTGTGAGAGGCAGTAGGCGAGGAGCTCGCCGGGGAGAGGCCGGCCGGGGCGGTCCGAATGTCTTGTCGGGTGGAGGGGCGCTGCGGTGGCTGATCCTGCGACGGCGGCTAGCTCTGGCTGTCAGCGCTGGGTGCGGGCGCCGTATGCTGCTGTGTTGCCGTGCGCTGCCACTCGGCTGCGCCTGAATTGGCCGTCGTGGTGGTTGCTGGCCGGCTCGAGGTTGTGTCTGTGCGACACTGTTGGCGTAGCGGTTAGCGGTGCGGTTGCCGGGTAAAGCGTGTGGGCTCATGACCTGGGGGATGGGGGCCCACGACCGGGGAGTACGAAGCATGTGCGGGCTCATGACCGGGGGAGTGCTCATGACGGGGGAGTCGCCCTGGGCCAAGGGCTCATGACCGGAGAGAGTTGCCAGCTACGGGCTCATGACCGAGGAGCCGCACGCCCTGGGCTCATGACCGGGGCTTGGCCCGTGCCCCTGAGTGGCGCGGCCTGCGCCAGCCGTCGGGACTGCGACTGCGCTGTGCCCGGACCCTTGCGCTGCGCGACGCGCCGCGGTGCAGACCGACACCGCTGCTTTCGGCTGCTGCCAGGGGCTCACGGCCTCGCCGCATGTCTTGCTGCGCCAGCGACAACAACCCCGGCCGACAACAGCGCCAAGGACTACCCCATTCGGGCCGACGACAGGGCCAAGGACGACCCCGTGCCCGGCCGCTACGACAGCGCCAAGGACAACGCCGTGTCCGGACGCCAAGGACGTCCCCCGCGGGCGTCCCCGGTCTAGGACACACTCCACGGGCCCACAGCGTCGTGGGCCCGGGCCCGGGCCCTGCTGGGCCCCTGAAACCGTCGCCACGGCCCTGCGACCGCGCTAGGGCCGGGGACGCGGCGGCGCGCCCTCGCATAGCCGCGCTGGGCCCACGACCTCTGCGACCTGCAGGCGAGGGGCCCACGACCTCTGCGGGTGTAGACGCACTGAGTCATCGCGGGCGCAGGTCATGGGCCCCGCCGTGGCGGTCGTGAGCCCACGCGTGGCCGTGCCATCTCCGCGACGCCCTGCGTAATGTAGACCAGACCGTTGACGTGCAACTCGAGTCTGAGACCGACAGCGAGCCCGACGAGCCCACGTCATC
>JANJPH010000128.1:0-27294 GCA_030407195.1 [Candida] tunisiensis
CTCCGTGGCTGCTGGGCCCGTGGGCGGGAATTGTGCTGGCTGCAGCCACCGCGGCGCGCGGCGCGGACGGGCCCGGGACGGGGTCGCCGGGCACGGTGTCCATGCCGCTGGTGTGGAGCAGCCACGCGAGCGCTGCCAGCGCTATGGTCTGTATCATGTGGCGGTGGTTGTGGTCGTGGTGGTCGTGGTGGTCGCGGTGGTGGTGGAGGTGGTGCAGGCGGGGCGGGCGCGACCCGGGGGCGGTCCAAACCTTGTGGACGGGACAGGACAGGGCAGACGCGGCGTGCTCGTGTACGGGCGCCTCAGCCAGCGCCGCCATAGGGTTTCCGTGTCTCACACGCTGTCGTGGTGTTGCGGACAATTTTGCACGCTGCACCGCCTAAGCGATCGACAAGGCGCAGAGGCCGCCAAACAGACGGCTCGATTTCCGTGGGACGAAATTGCGGGTTGCTTTTCCAAAAGCAAAGCGCATGGCCGCATGGTTGCTTTTTGGCGATGACGCAGGCGCTGTAAATTGCAAGGATCTCAGGTTTACAGCGAACGGAATAGTTAATTAGCCAGTCCCAATTAACTGCCGATTCGACGGTTTCCCCTAATTGGGGGGCCAAAAAGCAACGGGGCCAGTTCAGCCGGAGGCTCAAGCGTCCAGGCACGGCAGGCGGCCGAGTTGAGAGCCAGCAAAACTCTAATAGCCCTCCACCCTTTTGTCATATATAACACTTTGGGCCCCTCGGCGTGCGCGCTCCCACAAGCTGTCGCGGCGATCCGGTGTTTCGGGGCATTCTGGTGGCTTTGTGAGTGGTGGGTGCACCGCGGTGGACGGTGGGTGCGTGGATGGGGGGGAACGGGCCGGTCCCGTCGGATGCGTGGACGGGCCCGCGGCGGTCTCGAACTAGCCAAGCCCGGCACTAGTCGTGGTACCGGACCGTCACGCCAACGCGACGACGCTGGTGGTTGCGTGAATTATTTGGTAGCAAGCTGCAGCGGTGGTGTCCACGGGGCCAGACGTGTCTGCTGAGGGTGTGTGGATGGGCGCGTGTGTGGCCGGGCGGCGTGCCGACAGCGGCCGGCACGGCAACGGCACGCGAAAACCCTCCACCGCCATCGCCATGTCGCCTCGCCCGTCAAGCCGAGATCTTGGGATCTCACATACAGTATGGTCCCCTGCAGGAGACTAAGCGAGAAATCCGTACCTAGGGTTAGATTGCACGCACATTTAGGACCGAACGACCGTCTCGCTCTAACACAGGCCCGTGATTCGACTCTGGTGGCCACGCCCGTCAAGGACCCTCCGACCATGCTGGCGCTCTACGATATGCCTCGCTCCACCAACCAGCCCCCGCTGTACAACCAGGACGACCCCAGCGCATCCAAGCCGGCGCCGCCGTCGGCACCGCCACCGCCACACCACCAGCGGCACTCCCCGCCCTTTGACTACGACGTGTGGCAAAACCAGCACCAGCAGCACCAGCACCAGCAGCCGCCGGCCCAGAACCACCACCCTTCCCACTACTACCACTCGGCAACAACAACCCTGCCGCCCCCCTCGGCCCTCACAGAGACGGCCCGCGACTCGTCCAGCCCGAGCGGCGTCCCCTCGCACCACTCCTCGTCCGGCCCGGCACCACCACAGCCCCAGCCAATCAACACCAGTCTGCCACAGCCCCACACCTCGGCACCCCACCAGTATGTGCAGCAGCAGCAACAACAACAACAACACCAGCAACAACACTCAACCGGCGTCTCGCCCGTCGGCTCCACCCCGACGTCGTCTGACCCAAACTATGTATTCTACACAAACAACCCCCATCCCCGGAGCTACAGCGACTTTTCTGTCGACAGCGCCGCCGCCCACCAGCAGCCCGGTGGCCCGGACTCTACAGCGCCCACCCCGGGCAGCTCTGGTGCACATGCTGTCGGCTACCCGCCCGCCACCAACCTGACGCAACATCTACGGCGCACCCAGTCGTTCAGCATCCCGCCAAACGCCCCGGCAGCGCCAGCGACGGCCGGCGCCGCCCAGTACAGCGGAGTCGACGACAGCAGCCAGAACGCTGCGCTTCTGCAAAACCCCCACATCCTGCGGGCGGCCGTCGGCTTCGCCGCCCCCGGCTACCCAGCGAACCCTTACTCGTACGACCCCAACCAGCTGGCAACACAAGCGTCGAGCATCCCGACGTCGTCATTACCAACGTCGATGCCGTCCGTCATGCCAGCGGGCCTGCCCCAGGGCATGCCCGGCATGCCAACCGCACACACGGCGCTGCCACCGCTGCCCCTGGGCTCGCAGAACCCGTACGGCCAGAGCCTTGGCTACATGGCGCAAATGAACGCAGCCACCATGGGCCAGCAGCCGCAGCAGCACCAGCACCTCATGTCTAGCTTCAACTCCAAGCTGGCGCTGCGGTCAATGAAGAAGCATATTTGCAGCATATGCGGCAAACGTTTCACACGGCCCTCGAGCTTGCAAACGCACATGTACTCGCACACTGGCGAGAAGCCGTTCAAGTGCGACCACCCCAACTGCGGACGCCAGTTCTCGGTGGTGTCCAATCTGCGTCGCCACAAAAAGATACACCTTAACTGATGCCCATGCCACGACACGAACTCTAATGCCCTGTACTAGACTAATAAGATAATCTACTAAGCAGTGCCGTTTCACGTCTGCGACCCGGGTTAGCCGGTGGCAAGTCCCGGGCAGCGTGTGCTACCGTTTGACGCCGCCGGCTGGCGGCTGGTAGTCGCCTTGCTCGTACCCGGGCGGTGCGTCTTCGGCTGCGCCAGGGGCGCCTTGTGGCGCTGACCCTGACGCCGCGCCGTGGCCGCCCGGATAGGCCGGAAGATCCTCTATATGCGACTGGCCCATAGAGTGGGCTTCCTTTACGCGAGTAAGAACGTTGTAAAAGTCATAGACGCCGCCCTGCTTGAACGTCAGGGAGAGTTCCCACGTGCAGTTTTCTGGCTCGAGGCCCCCTCCCTTGACGGGGATCACCACGGCGTCCCAGCCGTTGGGCCCAATCCAGGGCTGGTTAAGACGAGAGTCTTGGATTTTGTCAATGGGGATGTTCAGAGACTTGAACGGCCGGTCGCCTTTGCTAGGGACGCGATACGTGGCCTCGTCCTTGGGCAGGTACACAAGGCGGTTGGTGCTTAGGAACGCTGTGCCAGCGACGGACGTAATGACAGTTTTGTCCTTGGTGCCGTCAGGGTCGGCCGAGCCGACGCTGCGAAGCACCAGCTTGACGGCGCTGTTGGTGCTGTGGTCGAAATGCTCGCCGGGAAGCGCCACGGGGCGGCGGTCCGTCAGCATAACCCAGTTGACACTCATTGCCACTGTCTGTAGTTGGGGCGCGGTGACGGGCCCACGACCTGCCGTCACATGCCGGGGTCGCCGCCGGGTGGGCATGGCACACGCCTGGTGGGCGTGGCCCACGACCTGTGGGTGGGCAGACTCTCCACATGCTGTCACATGACGGCGGGGGGCTCACAACCTCCCAGGTCATAGCCCGTAGGCTCACGACCTTCGTCATCATCAAGGGCCCACGACCTCTCTGCCATCGGGCTCACGACCTGCCGCATCGCTGGGCTCACGACCTCCCACCCCAGGCCCACGACCTGACACCGGGTAACACGCCTGCATGGCCCAAATTTTTTTATCGCGAGCGCCGAAAAGTTTCAACCAGCACCACACGAACCGGCCATGCAACTGACTTGGAAGGATATACCGGTCATCCCGAACTCGACCGAGTTCGTCGATGTCGTCCTCAGCCGGACGCATCGCAAGACCCCGACCGTCATCCGGAAGGACTTCAAGATCAGCCGAATTCGGGCCTTCTACATGCGCAAGGTCCGGTTCACGGCCGACGGGTTCTGCGAAAAGCTAGGAGACATCATCTCGAGCTTCCCCCAGATCAACGAGATCCACCCCTTCCACCGTGACCTCCTCGACACGCTCTACGAGAAGAACCATTACAAGGTCTCGCTCGCCTCCCTCAACCGCACAAAGTCGCTCATCGAACAGATCTCCCGAGACTATGTGCGGCTGCTCAAGTTTGGCCAGTCGCTGTTCCAGTGCAAGCAGCTCAAGACTGCCGCCCTGGGCCGCATGGTCACCGTGATGAAGAAGCTCAAGGACCCCCTGCTCTACCTCGAGCAAGTCAGACAGCATCTGGGCCGTCTCCCCAGCATCGACCCAAACACTCGGACGCTACTCATCTGCGGCTACCCTAACGTGGGCAAGTCCAGTTTCCTGCGCGCCATCACACGCGCCGAGGTCGAGGTCCAGCCCTACGCCTTCACCACCAAGTCGCTGTATGTGGGCCACTTCGACTACAAGTACTTGCGCTTCCAGGCCATCGACACGCCGGGCGTTCTCGACCGCCCCACAGAGGAGATGAACAACATTGAAATGCAGTCCATATACGCGATTGCACACATTCGATCCTGCGTGCTCTACTTCATGGACCTCTCAGAGCAGTGCGGATTCAGCGTCGAGGACCAGGTCAAGCTTTTCCACTCCATCAAGCCTCTGTTTGCGAACAAGTCGGTTCTGGTGGTCGTCAACAAAATCGACGTGGTGCGACCGGAGGACCTCGACGCGGAGCGCCAGAAGCTGCTGCAGAGCGTCACTGAGGCGTCCGGCGTGGCGTCTGTCGAGATCTGCCAGCTGTCGTGCCACACGGATGAAGGTGTCATGGCCGTGCGCAACCGCGCGTGCGACAAGCTCCTCGCCGCCCGCATTGAACAGAAGCTCAAGTCCACTTCGCGGATGCAAAACGTGCTCAACAAGATCCACACCGCACGGCCGCAAAAGCGAGACGACATTGAGCGAGCGCCGTTTGTGCCCGATGCAATCAAGGCGCTCAAGAAGTATGACCCCACGGACCCGGACCGTCCGAAGTTGAAGCGGGACATTGAAGCTGAAAATGGTGGCGCAGGCGTCTACAACATGAACATGAAGGAAGACTATCTCTTGGAAGAGGAAGAATGGAAGAACGATATCATGCCGGAGGTGCTTGATGGCAAGAACGTCTACGACTTCCTTGATCCTGATATCGCAACAAAGCTCCAGGCTCTTGAGGAGGAGGAAGCACAGCTTGAGGCAGAGGGCTTTTACGACAGCGACTCGCCGATGGAAGACTCTGAGGCCGAGGACATTCGCGACAAGGCTGCGTGGATCCGCAATAAGCAGAAGCTCATGATCAACGAGGCTCGCTCGAAGAAAGCACTCCACAACCGCGCAATCATCCCGCGCAAGCTCAAGCGGAAGTCAATGTCGGAGATGGCCAACCATCTCGAAGATATTGGCCTTGATCCGTCGAGTCTCGAGCGTCGCGCACGTGACAACGTTCGCGGCGGGCCAGCAGAACCGTCGGGTGCAGAGGTCGTTATGGACGAGACAGAGAGCCGCGATGCAAAACGGATGCGCGCACGGTCTCAGACAAACCGTCGGGACGATGGTGTCAAGGATGCCAAAATGCGTTCCAAGGCAGATAGAATGGCAAAGGTCACACAGCGGCAACGAAATCGTGCGGCGAGACAGGGCGAGGCGGACCGTCACGCCACAGCGTCGCTGCCCAAACATCTCTTTTCAGGCAAGCGCTCATTTTCTGCTCAACGGAGATGATAGCATTTGTATTTTTAGGTTCCGTACTAATTGTCATGGGCTATGGTTTTTGACGTGTCGCTGAGTTTGTCTCAGCGTTTCAATGCCCCGGTGGCAAAACAATGATACATGTTAACAGTGCATTCAAAATAGAGCATCCATGTCGTCGTCGATGATGTCTTCGTCTGATTCGTCATCCTTTGGTGCATTTTTCGCCTTTTCTGCGGGTTCCGCGGTGTCAGCTTTGGATTCCGTCTTGAGCTGGCTCTTCTTTGACTCCAGCTCAGTTTTCAGTTTCCCGATGACATCAAGGAACCGTCCGCGAAGGATGGGATTCGCTGCCTGCGACGCGTCGCGCTCCTTCGCGGCTATGGTGGCCTCCAACTCCGAAATCTCCTCCTTGAGGATCTGATTGTGTGCCAGAGCCTCGCGCTGGTCTTCGTCGAGCGGGCCAGCCTCTGAATCAGAGTCGGAGGAGGAGCCATCCTCCGATTCACTTTCTTCCGTGCCCTCAGCCTCTGAGCCTTCGAGAGCCTTTTCAAGCTCCTGGCCGAGGAGGTCATCCTCGGACTCTGCATCCTCACCAGCGCCACCAGACCCGGCGGGCGTCTCGGGCGGCTGCGACCCAGACTCGCTGTGGCCTCTCTCATACTCATCACCCGATGGTGTCGCGGCGCGCGAGCCAAGCATGTCGAAGGGCTGAGGCGTGCCTGCATCGGAAACCACTGAGCTGCCGCGGCGGTGGCCCTGACTGAACGAACCGCCCTGTCGTTGTAGCATCACCGGATCCAGCAGCTCATACTGCGAGTCTACCGCCTCTGCATCTTGTCGGAACAGCTCATCTACGCGGGCTTCTACCGACTCGATTACCGTCTTGGATACCCGCTTTCTGAACCGTCGTTGACGGACGTCGTGGAGTGCTGGCGTGAGGCCGTGCGGGAATGTTTCTCTGTCGTCGCTCTTCTTTGACGAAGAGCCCATGCCTGGAATGCTCTCCAAGTCCTCTTCGCGGTCAATCTTGTCGGTGACGAGCAGCATCTGGCAGACGTCCGAGACTTTGTAGATGTTCTTGCGGTCGAAGGACTTTTGGGCCTCTGTGATGGTCGGCAGGTCAACGAGCTTTGCTGCGAACAGCTGTCCCTTGACTGTGACGACGGCTCGCCTGCCGTCGAGGAACTTGATGTTCAATTGTGAGAGGTCGCCGTCCTCGACTATCTTGCGCATCTCCTCGAGATGCTCGCCTGGGATCATACGGACGATGATGGCCTCCTCGATGAGCGGGTCCTCTTCGCGGTCGGGCGCCTCCGAGTCGTAGCCCTGGCCAGGCTGGCGAGCGGCCTTTACGCGGATGCGTGGCAACGGACGGGACCCCTTTATGCGGATTTTCGGCTTCTTGGGCTTCGACGACGGCGCGCTTGGCGGCTTGACCTTGAGCTTGAGCTTCGGGGTGTCCTCGCCGCCATGCGACCGCTTCTGCTTCTTCGTGGCCCGCTCCTCGCCGCCCGGCTTGGGGCCGAGCTTTATCTTGAGCATGGTGTTTGTGTCCGCCCGCGTGCGGCGCTCGACGTCCTTAAGTGAAACTTTCGGTGCGGCTCACAGGGACCATGACGTTCCGGACTGCGGTCGAGGCAGGCGTGAAACAGGCGAGGCAGGTCGCCGGCCGACTCCAGCTGGCTGATCCGGCGGTGTGTGAGCGCACCATCCGCACCCTCGACCTTCCGGGGCTCTACAATGGCCGGGATCTGACGATTGTGGACGTATTCCCGGGCTACGGAACATGGTCAGCCGCCCTCCACAAGATGCTCAGTCCAAAGAGGCACATACTCATGGAGCACACCAAGGCCTGCTCCAAGTTCCTGCGTGCCGTCACAGAGCCCTCGGAAGGCGAAAAGGACAACGGAATCCGCGTCTTCGACGAGGAGGATCCATTCCGGTGGGGAGCGTTTCGCATGATTGAGAGGGAAGGATGGTTCGAACCACGCTCGCACCACCGGGGCGAGGTCCATCCAGCGATCCTTGTCGTTGCGAACCTGACCCAGGCGCAGGGCGAGCAGCTCGCCGTCCAGTACATCACATGCGCCATGAACGGGTCGTGGATACACCGCTTTGGTCGGGTCAGGATGCTCCTGACCGTTCGAGAGAGTACGGCGGCCAAGCTTCTGGCCGAGCGAGGCGAGCCAGAACGCGCACGCATCTCGATCGTGGCCCGCGCGACCTGCGACCTTCGTCTCGGCCTGGCGCTGTACGAAGACATTCCTTTCTCGGCATTCGAGCAACGGCGGATCAAGCAAACGCGGCAGCGTCGCGAAAAGGCATTGAAGCCCCTGCGTGCCACCGCTGCCCCTGGCTTGCGCGTCGAGCCCTATACCCCCGTCGAAATCGCCTCCGGTGTCCTGCGCGTTGGCCACCCCAGGGTGCATGCCTTCAACGACGCTCTGACGACGGCCGAGTTTTCACACGACCAGATTTACGCGAATGCTCTCAAGGAAGGGGTCTGTGTGGTGGAGGTGACACCAAAGGAAGAGATGATAGACGACGTGGACGCCTTTGACTATGTGGTGCGGAATCTGTTTGTGACCCGCAACAGCCCGCTGCGCACCGCGCTGGATCTCCTGGGGCCGGGCGGATCGGAGTGGCTGCTGCCGAAGCTCGAACCGCGATTGCACGACTTGCCTATCAACTGTCTGTCTGTGGAGGAGATGAAGCAGGTGGTGCGGGCGTTTGAGCTGTGGCCCTTCAAACCGGACATTCTTCACGACTTTTACGAGATGAAGGCCGGGCCGGGAGAGGCAGTGGACCATCGGTGACGGCCGACTGAGACACGGTGGGCGTTGTTGGTGCTCGAAGCAGGTGGACCATGGCGCAAAAGTGCAGACCAGATCTTGGTCTGTGTGTATATATAGCATCGAAACGCATTGTATGACTATCCAGGATGCTCGCTCGGCGAGGACCGCGGCTGTTGCCACTCTGTCCTGCTGGACCGTGTGTCAGAAGGGGACAGGACAGGGGCAGGATTTTAAAGCAGATGGCGGCAATTAGCCCTGTCATAAGTCGCCGGCGTCCGTGTCCAGGGCCCTTTTTGACCGGCTGAAACGCTCCGGTCTGAGACGTCCAGCCTGGCCGAGGACCTCGTACCTGCATCAACGTGATGACACGGACCTTTGTCTTGTATCACCGACCACCACTCAGACAGCAAGGGAAAATGCACAAGCGGCCATGAGCTCGGCAGACGCAGACCGCCAGAAGGCCGCGCTGTGCAAGCGGCTGGCGCTGGCGAAGCTGGGACACGAGGTGGCTCTGCTTGAGAAGCAGCATGGACTGGACGACCCCCCGCCCCGGCGAAAGTGTCTATACGCCGTGATGGACGTGTCGGCCACGGTCAAAGGCGTCGACCGGATCAGGAACTGGCTCGAAGGCGTCCCGGGGAGCTACCCGCTGGAACGACGGCCGCCCGGGCGACGGGACAGCCCACGCGCGCCAAGCAGCGGCAGCAGCGGTGGCAGCGCCGAGCATCCAAGAGCGAGCAGTGGCAGCAGCCCTGAGCAGCCAAGAGACATCGTGCTGTTTGTGCCCGCTATCACGCTGTCGCATCTCGACCGCCTCAAGAACGGCAACAGGCTCGAGAATATCAAGGCCCGGGAGGTGATGCGCCTCCTGGACGAGGCCACTACGAAACAGGACCAGGAAGGAGGCAACCTCGTCGTGCTACAGCGCGAGGGCGAGATGTTCCCTCACTGGGGCTACTGCCGAGAGTATCTCGTGGAGGCGCCGCTGCCGGCTGATCTCTACAGAGCGGAGCATCCCTACGCCAAGGAGAAGGACAGCACCGTGGGTAGCGTGGTGTTTGACCACGGCCGGTCCGATCCGGCGCAGATCCTCAAGCCATTGCTCAACGCCACGCTGTTCCGGATCCACGGGCGCCGGTCGAGCTACTTTCGCACGCACGGCACGCTGACCCGGGAGGAGGCGCGGGAGCGCCTGCTGCACGTCAAGAAGTGGCACCTCATCACCGAGGACCCGGTCAGCGCGGTGTGGGCGCGGGCGTACGGCATCCGGGTGCTTGATCTCGGCGGGGCCGAGGAAATGCTGGCGACGGTGCGGGCCCACAACCGGGCCATGGACGGGCATGGGACTCGGACGACGCCACACGACTACGCGCCGCGTGGCGAGGGGTCTCTGTGGAGCCCGGACTGAGCAGGAGGGCCGCCCTGGCTGCAGAGCTATGTGAGAAGAGGCCCTGGCTACGAGCATGAGAGAAGAGCCGCCCTGCTACAGAGCATGAGAGAAGAGCCGGCCTGGCTGCAGAGCTATGTGAGAAGAGCCGCCCTGGCTACACAGCATCAGAGAAGAGCCGGCCTGGCTACAGAGCGGGCCTGTGGCCACAGAGCGTGCGAGAGCGTGAGACCGGGCCCGTTTCCCCAAGGGGCAGGGCGAGCCGGTCACGCGCACATGTCACGTGACGTGCATCGCGGCCGTCTGTCGATTAATACACGAGAAGGATGCGACGATTGGCTGGCAGGAGGTGCGGACACAGCATTGCATGATGCGGGGGGCAGGAGGGGGAGTGCCCCACACCCTGGCGTCGGCTGGTGCCCTGTCTCAGAGCGATTTGTTCGGGATCCGTCCACGGCTAGGTGCGCAGCCCACACAGGATCGTAGTATAACGACCGTCCCGCGTCCATAGGTTAGTGCCCGGCTAGGCGCCCCTACGTAGCCGCAGCCGGCTTTCCCCCAATCACCGCGACGCTGGCCCTGGGCGGGCGTGCCAACGCGAATCCCGTCGCCTGCATTGTGAATACCTCCACTGCATCTGTGGAGAAGTGAAGCAAAACTTCACAGCCCTGTATGCCACACAGCTGAACCGTATGGCATCGCAGTTCAAGGTGGGTCGTCCACCCCGTCCGTCCCGTCCACAAAGACCTCTCGGCTGACACAGCTCCCGCCCGGAGATCCACGCTATGTGGCGTCCGGCCAGGTAGAGAACGGACCCCAGGCCCACGACAACGCGACTCCTCGGAGCACAAGCAGCGACAGCTCCGTCTGTGGCAGCGCCAAGCAGCACGGCCAGTCCCTGCCAACACCGCCCGCGCTCGACGCACCCCAGCCAGGCTCAGCCCAGCCGGCTCCTGTACAACAGTCTCAGAACCTGATGCAATCGCCACAGGGCCAGGGCCACGCGCCCCAGCAGGCGCCACCGCCGCCCGGGCCGCTCGCGCCAGCCGGGCCGTCCCCGCCCCATCAGAACGGCGGCACCAACAAGCCCGCCGGCGTGAGCTCAGCCGCATCCAAGGACAAGAAGAAGATCATCGTCGCGTGCACCAGCTGTCGCAAGAAGAAGGTCAAGTGCTCGGGCGACCGCCCAGCGTGCGCCAACTGTCTGCGTGCCAACGTGCCGTGCCAATATCCAGTCATCAAGAACCGCGGCTCCCGCTTCGGCTACACTGAGATGCTCAACAAGCGGCTCGAGAGCCTCGAGCGCCACATAAAGCCGCCACATATGGAAAAGATCCCCTTCACTATCACACAGAAACCGCCATCTGCGCACCGCAATCTGCTCAACCCTCTAGGGAATTCGGCTGAGGTCGAGACCGTTGGACACAACCCCGAGCATCGTCTCGATCCCCGCAAAAATCCCGATGGCTCGGACATAGGTCCGCTTCTCGGCCAGGTAGATCCGTCCACGCTGCAGCCAGCGGCTACGGGGACGGGCTCTGGACCAAAGCCGCTAGAACTGCCAGATCCCGAGATCGTGGAGCACCTGTGTGAAGCGTATCTCAAGTATATGCACGGCCACAACTACAGCTTCATCCACAGGCCAACTTTCCTGCCCCGGGTGCGTCGTGGCGAGGTCAACAAGGGCCTCATCCTGGCCGTCTGCGGTCTCGGGGCGCGGTTCACGCGCCATCCAAAAGTGCACAACTCGGCGAACCTCGGCTCTGGCCAGCTCTATGCCGCCGGCGACGCCTATGCGGCGAAGGCACGAAACTATCTCAGCCGTGAATTCGACGAGCCAACACTGGAGACGGTCCAAGCCATGCTCTGCCTTGTCCAGCATGACTTCTTTCGGCTTCGGTCTGGTCGTGCCATGATCTACATATCTCTCGCACTGCGCATGGCAGCAACACTGGCCCTCAACAAAGAGTCTGCAGACACGTCGCTGACGTGGATTCAGCGCGAATCGCGTCGACGCACCTGGTGGAGCGTGGTCGTCCTAGACCGTCTCGCGCACTCGAGTCCGGAATGGAACCTCCACCTCAACTCAGCCGACTTCCTCGTACAAATGCCTTGCATGGACCACGAGTACGAAAACAACATAGAGTGCACCACGGTCATGTTTGACGGTTCAGAACCTCCTCTTATACCTGGACGCACGAAGCCTGCCCCTAAGAGACCTGTTGGGCTTTTCTCATACCATATCCGCGCCATCTCCCTGTGGTGCGAGATCATGAAGTACTGCAACACACATCTCAAGAACGACACCGTGCCTCCATGGGAAGAAAACTCGAAGTACAATGAGTTTGGGCGGCGGATCAAGGAATTCTACACCTCGCTACCGCAAGAGCTTGTGTACTCCAAGGATCAGATGCTTGCATTGATCACGACTAACCAAGCAGGCGGATATGCGCTGCTCCACTGCGAACTTCAGCTGTCAATCTGTATCCTCAATCGCGCGTTCTACCCCTATAATAACTCGCTATTCGGTGGCGTCGAAAAGACGGGCAAACCGCCCAAGAAGTTCCAGGAACGAGCAGCAGTCAACCTCATGGGTGCAGCGTCAGCGATGAGCGCCATTGTTTCAGATGTGTTGAGCGCAGACGTCACTGTGCCTCCGTTCATGGGCTACGCTGTCTTCACCACTTCCTATGTGCACATTGCGAACTCGTTTTCAAAGGATCCAACGGTGGCATCGTCTGCGCAGCGGAGTCTGGCATTGAACTTGAAGCTCCTCGTCACATTGCGCGACTCGTGGTATATCGTCGGTGTGTGGTGCATCACGCTCAAAGAACGATACACCGAGAAAGCGAATCGCGTCAGGGAGAAGCAGCGACTGCAGTCGGCGAATAAGGGTCCCACGGACAGCGCAGATACAGCAGCTAAAGCTGAGGGGAAGTCCACTAATGATGATGGTGAGAGTGGAGAGGGCGACGACAAAGAAGAAGAGAAAGACGACGCCAAAGAAGAGTTCCACAGCGGGGAATTTTCACGGCCGTCCAGTCCGCCACCTCGCTACGGTCCTGAGGAGTTCTCAGAGCACCAAGTTGTTGCGGAGACGTCCGAGGCCCGCGAGAATAATGCGGCCCAAACCTGGGAGTTGGCAGTCAAGCAGCTTGAAGCCAGTCGCGTCGAGGAGCCTCACGGCGTGAAACGTCGTCGTATCTCGCAGCCAGTTGCTGTGCCACACACCCCGTCGGTGGCGCATCAGCCAATAGAGGCTGCATCACCGTCGCAATTTGCCGACATTTTCGCTCCTACGAAGGTCATGGACCAACAATACCCCCAGCAGAGCCAACCGCGCGGTCAGCCACAGGGCCATTCACGGAGCCAGACAGACTTGACAAAACCAGCTGTCCCAGGGCCAAGCTTCCACGCGTCTATGGGGCCGCCGCCAGTGCCTCGTGGTTTTGGGGTTCACGGCGCGCCTGGACCGGGTGGTATGCGGCGCCCGCCAGCGGGCGCACCGGTGCCGCAGCAGGCGCCACAGCCTGTCGCAGGGCCGCCTCAGGGCCACGCGCCGGGCCAGTTCCCGATGGGCCCGCCTGGCGGGTTTGGTGCGCAGGAACAATCGCACCACCACCGCCACCAGGGGTATGGGGGGCAGTCACGTAACACTTCGGACGATCTCAACGGGCCGGGCGCCTCGGACATATTCCCCGACAATGGCGGGGAGTGGATAGAGGCGATGGAGCTGAGCAACGACTACGGGCTCGAGAACTTGCTAGGCGATTTCTCGCATTTTCAGGCCGATCATGTTGCTGGTGGCAATGGGTCAGCCAGCAATGATATGGGCGAAGCTATGGCGGGCGGTCAGGACGGTGGCAACAGCGGAGATACCGGCGATGACCACGGTCCTTCCAACGCTTTCCAGAACGCAGCGGCGCTGTACTTGCTCAACGACAACGAGCCGAAACTACGGGTGTCGGTCAAGGAGAAGCCGCCCGCGTATGAGGGGGCGCCCATGCCTGGTTGGCCGTTTGTCACGGAGACAAGCAACAACTCAGGGCAAGCGGCGCAGAGTCTTTTGGACGAGATGTTCCAGGACGTTATTCTGGATCACGCCATGCCGAGTGACGCTTCCATCAGCTCGGGCCAGTCGCCGTACGACAAGGTTAAAGCTGAGTCTTAATGAGTATATGCGATGCTTAAACCCTGTATTTGTCAGGCATTGCAAATCCGCTGTGCTATCTCCGTAGTGCTGTCTGTAGATCCGTCACGGACGGAGCATCACACTTGCCGTTTTGGGCAATTTTTACTCACCTAAAGGCAATATGCATGCACCCGCCTGGACATCAGCGGAGAAATTTCAAATGCGCTGCCACCGCTGATGCCGTCGAGGCAGAGGGCTGCGGGCAGAAAGGGGGTTCATTTCTAATAGACGTCGTGTATAAAAGTCCAGCTGGCCGTAGCCTGTTGTCCACCAACATCGTCGCAGCAAAACTCCCTACAGTCATGTCTGGTTTCGCCGAAAAGCGGCCAGAGCCGACCGAAACATCGCACCCTCTGCCCGAGCCGCTGACTGCCTCTACTGAGGACGTGGCCACTATCGTTGACGGCCCCGAGGCCGACGGCGGCGAGATCAAACGGACAGAGTCTCTTTTCACTCGCTATGACAGGCGGATAGCCCCGTTGCGGAAACGGCTCGAGCCCATCTCGTTTGTCATCTTCGCGTCCACCCTGATTCTCGACATCTTCAACGTGACCGGTGTAACGCTGTCCGTGGTTGATGTGCAGCACCGCTTCAACACCACTGAGAGCGAGGCGTCGTGGATCCTGAGCTCTTATGCTCTCACATTTGGCTCGTTCATCCTCTTCTTTGGTCGCTGTGGCGACATCCTCGGCCACCACAGGGCCTTCTCCCTCGGGCTCTTCGTGTTCTCCTTCATGTCCCTGGCGTGTGCCTGTGTCGACAGTCTTGTCGGACTGTTTGTGTGTCGCGCTATCCAGGGCATCGCGGCGTCCGCGACCGTGCCCTCGACATACGCCATCATCGCCAACACCTGGCGCGGCAAGAAGCTGCAGCTGGCGCTAGGCGGCATCAACGTCGCACAGTCGCTTGCGGGGTTCTTCGGTCTCCTGGCCGGCGGTGGCTTCGCTCAGACCTCTCTCGGCTACAAGGGCCTCTTCTGGCTCAGCTTTGGCGTCGGAATTGTGTGTGCGCTCCTGTCGCTGGTCGCCGTTCCCCCGACCCCATCTGACCCCAAGCAGATCAAGTCCATCGACTACATTGGCGCACTCTGGCTCGTTGCTGGCGCCCTTCTTGTCATCCTTGGCTTCACTGAGGGCGGCGAGGGCTGGAACAACCCCAAGGCGTATGTCCCGTTGGTCGTCGGCATTGCCACTCTTGCCTTCTTCGCGCTGTGGGAGGCCTGGCTCGCAGCCAAACTCATGCCACGCGTTGTGCCGCTCATCCCCAGCCACGTGTGGAAGATTGAGAACTTCCCGCCCATCGCACTGGCCGCTGGCCTCACATATGCTGGCTTCTTCGCGTACTTCAACGACGCGACGCTCTACTTCATCGAGCTGAGGGGGCTGAAGCCGCTGATGGCAGCAGTCTGGTTTCTGCCTCTGCCATTCATCAATGCCGTGCTGGCTCCGCTCATCGCCAACTATTATGGCAAGATCAGTCCGAAGTGGTCTGTTACTGGTGGCCTGCTCATGGCGGTGGTCGGTCTGATCCTGCATGCCCAAAGCAACCCGACCATGAGCTACTGGCGGTTCATCTTCCCTGGCATGCTCCTGTGCAGCATTGGCATCTGCATCTTCCTGGTCAACTACCTCAACATTGTGGTTCAGAATGCGCCTCTCAATGTTCAGGGTCTGGTGTCGGGCATTTGCCAGACGTCGGCCCAGCTAGGCACTGCGACCTCGTTCGCTATTGTGGCGACAATACTCGGCAGTGGCAACAGAGACCCCGAGGCGCTCAACCGCAGGCACCACAACGCCACGTACGCGAGCGTGGGCTTCCTGGGCCTCGCCTTCCTTGTAGCGCTCTTCGTTGTGAAGGACGTCAAGAAGAAGAAGGGCGATGTCGAGACAGGAGAGGACGAGACTGACAAGAGCGCGAGCGACCATTCTGGCGAAGCCACCCCAGTTCAGGACGGCACCGCTTCGCTCAAGTCCGAGCTGGCATAGTTGCATACTTTTGCATTATCTGATAGAGCATAGAACGCATCGTGATAGAGAATAAAGGTGTCGAATTGATGCATTTCGTGTTTCCGAGCGTCGTACGGCAGCCGAGTGGGTGAGCAATTACGAGGGGTCGGGGAACCTTCAGCGGAGCCAGGTTTGTGGTCGTCGGCCCCGTCCGTCGGGGCCGAGAAGACGGCGCGCCGTCCATAGCTTAATTGACTACTTTATTTGACGCTCTATGTCGGTCCGACCGCTGGACACACACATGAATGTGCAGGGCGGTGACTCTAGAACCTGGATGGTGCATGGCAGGGTGTTCATTAGACGTGCAGCGGAGCGGTCGGCATGTTGACTCACGATGCCCACCGTTTCAATAGTGGACCTTCTTGAGCAGTTTGTGCTCCAGGGCGAATTGCTCGGGCCCGGCGCCCAGAACTGGCCGTCGCACAGAACGCGCAGGGGCGCCGAACACCTGGGCCGGACGCGAGCCAGGGCTCCTAGACACCGGTCGTAATCGCTGTCACGATTACGCACCAGTAGCTTCGGTCTTCGTCGAGACACGAGGATTCACTCTGCATGGACAAGCGATTACCTGCGGCAGACGGCGTCCCGCCCCGGACGATTACAAAAGCGGACGGAGATAAACCGAAACCATAGTCAGCAGCACCCACACCCACAATTTAGGAAACACGAAACACGTAGTGATAGACCTAAGGTGCAAGTGCTTGTCCCTAACTCCGCTGCTCGCCCAGTAAGCTGTGTCATCGATGGCGTATATAGTTGTGTTGTCCGCCCGGGTCTCTGTGGCTTTCCTTCAACAAAAGACGAGCCACAGTCGCCACCATGACCGACGCAACCGACGTGCCACGCAGACCCTCGGCGGACGAGAAGCTCAAAGACCTCAACCCCAGTAACCAAACTGAGATCGAAGTATCACCAGACCATGACGGTGGTGTAGCTGCCAGAACCGACACAAACCTCTCCCTGTTCACTCGGTGGGACGCCAAAGTGGCCCCTCTGCGCAAGACGCTAGAGCCTATCAGTTTCGGTATTTTTGCGTCGACAATTGTGCTTGATATCTTCAATGTCAGCGGCGTTACTCTCTCCATCGTGGACGTTCAACAGCGTTTCAACACAACCCAGAGTCAGGCGTCCTGGGTTCTCAGCTCGTACGCCCTCACGTTTGGCTCATTCATCCTGTTCTTCGGTCGCTGCGGCGATCTTATTGGCCATCATCGGTCCTTTTCCGCTGGTCTCTTTGTGTTCTCCTTCATGTCCCTTGGCTGTGCCAACGTCAAGAGTCTCATCGGCCTCTTTATTCTCCGCGCAATACAGGGCGTGGCAGCATCTGCCACTGTGCCGTCCACTTACGCCATTATAGCCAATGCCTATACCGGAAAGAAGCTACAAGTGGCTCTGGGAGGCATCAATGTTGCACAGGCTGTAGCCGGCTTTGTCGGTCTACTGGCGGGTGCCGGCTTTGCTGAGTCGAGCGTTGGCTACAAGGGTTTGTTCTGGCTCAGCTTTGGCATCGGCATAGCGTGTGCCTGTCTGTCGTTAGTAGCAGTTCCTGCGACACCGTCCAAACCGGGCCAGATCAAGTCTATCGACATCCTGGGATCCGTTTGGCTCGTGGCCGGGGCCCTGCTGGTGATTCTTGGATTCACGGAGGGCGGAGAGTCGTGGCACCAGCCCAAGGCTTACGTGCCGCTCATCGTGGGACTCCTGTTGATTGCGTTTTTCGCCGTCTGGGAGAGCGTGTTGGTCACGAGGATCTTCCCCGCCGTTGTGCCTTTGATCCCCAACTCGGTGTGGTTCAACCTCAACTTCCCTCCAATCATGATAACGGCAGGTCTTGCTTATGCTGGATTCTTTTCATACTTCAATGCCGCCACTCTCTACTTCATCAACGTGCACAATCAAGAACCGTTGATGGCCGCAGTCTGGTTTCTGCCACTTCCAATCATCAACATTGTCCTTGCTCCTGGTGTGGGGTACTATTACGGCAAGGTAAGCCCGAAGTGGATTGTCACAATTTCCTTGCTGTTTTGCTTCGTTGGTATGATCCTCTACGCTCAAAACAAGCCCGACACGTCTTATTGGCGCTACACCTTCTCTGGCCTGGTGGTTGCCTCGATAGCCATCTGTTTCTACTTCGTCAACTACCTGAACATTGTGGTTCAAAATGCACCCCTCGATGTCCAGGGTCTCGTGTCTGGTATTTGCCAGACCTCAGCCCAACTAGGCACAGCTCTGGCTTTTGCCATCGTGGCAACCGTCCTCGGAAACGGTGCTCGTGATCGTGACGACCTCAACAAGAAGTACAATAACGCCGGATATGTTAGTGCCGCGTTCTTTGCTCTCGCTTCGCTTGTCGCGCTCGTATGGGTGAAAGATGTCAAGAAGAAACCTGATGAAGAGAGCAAACCTGGCACTACGCAACCAGCAGCAGAGGCCACGCCAGACACACAGCAAGTGTCCGTTCCACCCCAATGAGTCGGTTTGTTAATCCAGTTTATTTATACACTTACCCATTAGTATACACATGTAATAAAAATGGCGTGTCGCCGATACCTCACAGCCCTTCGCTGTCTATTCTATGCAGCATGGTGAAGTCATCGTCCGGATATCCGTCAAAACTGTGACCTCTGGTATCAAAGTCCCGTGAGTCGCCTTCGTCCATCATTGCTTGGATCTCGGACGGCGTTGCAACGCCACTGGGGGTCTCCACGACGGATGGTCCCAACATATGAGCCATGCCGTCGCTATCTCCGTAGTTCAATAGAGGATCGCCCATAGTCACATCACGGCCAAACCCTGGTGACTCACCAAGTGACACTGAGGTTGGCGTATCGGTGCTGTCCTTACCCCCGTCCTTCTTCAGCCCAAGCCTAGCAAGCGGATCAGAAAGGTGTTGTGGACGTCCAGCCGGTCCATTAACAGCGGAGCTTGCGTTCGACGGCATCTGAGAGGATGCAGCATGTGCAGTCGATGGCGTGCCTGACGGCTGAGCGGCATTCCCACCGTCCTGAGACACTGCATCCCCTCCACCGTTGTTGCTGTTGACAACAGCCGCGGCTGCTGAGTTTCCAGCGGCAGCCGCTGTAGTCAAGAAGGCCGGGTTCATGAGACCGGCGGGATCCGCTTTCTCAATTGAGATGGGCACGTTCAGCTCCCGGCACTTCTCCACTAGCGCTGCTTCCAGAGCATTGGCATCTTCATAGACGAACGAACCCTCCTCATTGTAGATCCTTGCATTGTTGAACATGAGCTTCATGTCGTCGCAGAACTGGTCTGTCGAATAGTATGTGTGATTATTGATTTTCTTCAGCACAGCATCACACGCAATTGGGTTGAGGATCAGCATGTAGTAGTCTGGATAGACGCGTTTCGAAGGCAGCTCGAGGAAAAGGTCGATTTTAGTACGACCGGACTCTTCGTCAGTCACATTTGTGATGCAGTGGTAAAGCTCTGACAACTTGTGCTGCAGGTCGCGCCTTTCATCCGCTGTTAGCGGGTCGGGTACGCGGGGCGGACGACCCTTCCCACGTCGACCCCCGCGTGCAGTGCGTGGTGTGGCAGGCCCAGCCTCGACACGTGATTTTTTCGTGACAGCACCGTATTCCTCGCCGCCAGTAGGTGTTTCTGAATCCGCCCGAGTCTTGGCACGGGATTTGCGAGCCCGCTTGCGTTTGAGTGAGCTCCCAGTCGCTGATTCGCCACCGGAATCGCCCGGCGTTCCTGGGCGTGACGATGGCTGGCGCTGCTTCTTACTTTTATTCTCCTCCCGTTTCTGAATTCTCGCTCGCTTCCTTGCCACTGCGTCCTCCACGGTGTCATCGTCATTGTCCAGAGCCTCAAGCCATTGCTCCTCTGTCAAGCCATCATCGTAGTGCAGTACCTTGCGCTCTCGTGCACCCCGCCCGGTATACTCGGCCTTGGGTTGCTCGATCTTCTCGGCAATGTCGACCTTGTATTCCTCAGGAAGTTCTGCTTCAGAGTAGAGTCTTGGCAGAGGACGCCCTGGTCCGTATAACGAAGTGGCATTACGCTCTTGGTCGATTTGACGGAATATGATGCGCTCCTGGTCCGTTCGAGCCAGGATCTCGTTCAGTTCCTCCTCATCCAGATCGTCATCCTCTTCCTGTTGACTTCGCTTGGCTTCTTCGGCTTCGAGCAGGTTGCGCAGGAAAGCTTCTTGTTCCTCGGCTGTAGAATTTTGGTCGAATTTGCCGGCCTGGATGACCTTGCCATCGATGTCGAGTTTCCGGTGCGCTCGCTCTAAGATCATCTCCTCGACAGAGTTCTCTGTGATGAGCCGTAGAATACGAACCTCCTTCGTTTGACCGATGCGATGAGCACGATCCTGAGCCTGAAGATCTTGGTGCGGATTCCAGTCCGTGTCATAGATGATAACAGTATCCGCTGTTTGAAGATTCAAACCCAAACCGCCAGCACGTGTCGACAATAGAAAACAGAAGTAAGGTGATCCAGGGTCATTGAACTTGTGGAGCAGGTCAGTGCGGTCCTCAGCCTTAGTCCCGCCGTCGAGACGCAGATAGTGCCATCCCTTGAGCCGCAAAAAGTCCTCCATGATGTCCATGATTTGCGTCATCTGGAAGAAGATAAGCACACGATGACCCGTTGCCTTGAACTTGGGCAAAATGCGATCCAAAAGCTCAAACTTGCCTGCGGTGCGCCACAGCCAGTCGTTCGTGGTTCGATCAGGGTTGATCAGATCCTCCACCTCTTCAAACACAAAGGGGTGGTTACAGATCTTACGCAGCTGCATAACCTGGTTATTCAAACCTTTGAGGCCGGTCTTAGATCCGCCATTAGCATTTTCACCAATGTAAAGCACGTTATGCTTCAGCATCTGGTAGTATAGCTTGTTCTGCAGCGCTGACATCTTGCACTTCACCACCTTCTCAACCTTGTCCGGCAAGTCCTTTTCGACGTCTTTCTTTAGACGACGCAGCAGGAAGGGCCGTAGAACCTTATGTAGACGTCGGATAACCAGGAGAGTCTCTTCTTCACTCAGTTCCATTTTGTCTTGCCCGCCGGTGTTGGCGAAGGGCGTGTTGAACCACTCATCGAAGCTCTTGACAGAGTTGAAAATCTTGGGCAACACAAAGTTGAGCAAGGCCCACAGTTCTGGAAGGTTATTCTGTAGTGGAGTGCCAGTGAGAATCAAGCGGTACCGCGAATGGTAATACTGAGTAAGGGTGCTGCTCAACTTGCTCTGCGTATTCTTCATCCGATGTCCCTCGTCAATAATCATATGAATCCACTTGATCTTTGAGAGTATTGGGCGGTCCTTGATGATGTACTCATAGGTTGTCAACAACACCTGGAAATCACCCGAACGAATAGCTGCTTGCTGAGCTTTTCGCGCCAGTGGTGGGCCCTTGTACACAATCTTCTTCACGCTTGGCGCCCACTTCTCAAACTCCAATGTCCAGTTTGTCAGTGTACTCAAGGGCACAATCACTAGGTAAGGCCCTGAATGCTGCTTGACTTCAATCAAATAGGTGATGAGCGAGATCGTCTGGATGGTCTTACCTAAGCCCATCTCATCCGCCAGAATGCCGTTGAGATTGTTATTGAACAACGACACCATCCACTGTAGACCCTTGATCTGATATTCTTTGAGAGTACCGCCAACAAGGATAGAGGGCTGTTTGTACACGACCTCTTTGACACGGTGCGCCACCGCGTAGTAATCAACTTTCTCACCACTGTCACTCTCGTCGGATGACATACCGTCTTCCTCGCCGTCTTCGCCGCGACGTCTTGTGCTCAGGCCAAGACTCTTGGTCTCCTTTTGCTGTTCTTTTACAGCTTGTGCAAGGGAGTCCAAAAAGGCGTTCGTCTGCCGCAGTAGATGTGTGATGCGTGTATCCTTCGTCTGGTCGAGGAGCTTCAGATAAGCCTCTTCATCGTTGGCGCGCAGCGCCTGCAGACGCTGTTTTGCAGTGCGCTCAAGCCGCTTCTGCTCTTCTCGCTCTGTGTACGAGTGGTATGCTATAGCTCCCTTGCCAACCCGCATCAGCTTGTGCCTCCGGGTGCGCCCACCGGTCACGACAGCCACTGCGTGCCGGCGTACGCCTTCCAGGAAATCAAGCTTCTTTTGGTTCTCAAGCCGCAACCGCTCGGTGCGTTGTTGCACCGAGAAATGCTCGGTTAATTGGGCCTCAACCAAAGTTGCCTTCTTCATTCGGCTGAACTGTATCTTGTTGAAGTCCGTTAATGCCTGGTGACGGTAATACCATAGGTCAGCCAGCAGCACGCCCCGCACTCGCTTCTGCTCATCTAGCAGCCGAAGCTTCTTCAGCTCTGTCAAATCCGCAATCAAGGACTCATCGTCAACGGCCCTCACGTCGCCACCTAGGCTGTCAAGGGACTCCCACTCAGCCGGCTCGAGCTCAGCGATTCGAGCTGCGATACGCTGCCGAATGTCCTCTTCGCGTCGCTGCTTCATTGCCACTGCGTCCACTCCGATCGGCATGATGCTTGGGATGAACATTCTCTGGGGCTGGGCCAAGAAGTCCACAAACGGCACAGTCTCTTGCAGAAAGGTGTACGGGTTGGTGGCCGTATCCACACCAAGCTTTTTCGCTCCAGTGATGCCGCTGATTGCAGCAGGCGCCGGAGGCGTGCCATTCGCGCCCTGGCCGGTAGGCCCAGGGGTCGCGTGTCCCGTCTTACCGATGCTGGGCGAACGCAGCGCAGGCGTTGATGCGCTCGATGTTGATGCATTGCGCGAGGACGCCTGCACCAGCGGGGACCCCATCGGCGGTACAGGTGCCTGCTGGCTCAGTGACGGGGCCATCGGCGCGCCCATGGGCGATGGGTGTGACTGGCTCGGCAAATGCGGCACGCCCCCTCCTGGAGGCACGGGTCCGCCCAGCGGCTGCGGGCTCTGTGCAGCCTGTTGTGGAGGCTGCGGGCCGCCCATGTGTACGGATGGTGGCCGGGGGGGCGGACGCGACGGGAGCTGAGGGGTCATGCGCTGTCCGGCAAAGAGCGCGTTTCTCGTGGCAGGGGGTACGGGAGTGCCCGAGGTTAGGCACTTGAACGCGATCATTTGGTGTTTAAGCAACATCAGCTGGTCCTGTGTGAATGGACCAGCGGCGTTACCATCAGTGCCGGGAGGGCTGGCGGCGGCCATGCTTGGACTCGCCTGCTGAGGCATACCGTTGCCGGGGTATCGCTGGTGTGGCTGATGCGGCTGGGGCCGAGACTGATTTGGCATCGTCGGGGTCATAGGCCCCATGTTCGGCGACATGGTGGGGCCAGACGCCTGGCGGACGCCCTGCGCGGCCATACCTAGGTCAGCGCCCGACACATGGCGGGGAGGAGCGAAGGAAAACTCACCACTGCGCCTCCGGTCCGCGTAGGTACGGAGGATGCCGGCTAATTCCCTGAACTCGGGCACGTCGTTGGCCTGGCTGCCGTACTGCTCCTTGAGCTGCTGAAAACGCTGTGTCAGGATAAGGGCGTAGGACGGGGACAGGGGCCACTCACCGAGAATATGCCGCGGAGGTCCTCCCTGGACGACGGCATGGGCGTGCGATTCTGGGCAAACCCGCCGCCGTTGAGGCCGCTGCCACCAGGGCCCTGGGGGCCAGGGCCGGGGGGCGGCGCGCGAGGCGCTCCACCGGGCCCCTGCTGGGGCTGGTTTGGTGGCGGCTGTTGCTGCTGAGGCATGAATGCCATGCCACCCGGGCTGCCAGCGTCCATGGTTCGGCCCCGGTCAATAGGTCGCTACCGTGGTTTTCCCGTGTATATGCGCGGTGCTCATTCAGGCACACTGGACCCGGATGCGTCGGTTTCGCTGCTCCCGGAGTGGGGACGCGTGGTAACGGGACACAGCTCGGTGTTGTCTCGTCGTGTACGTGTACTGCTCCCGCCAGCCGCTCCGCGCTGCCCGCTGTCGCCCCAAGGAACCTTCTTCGTGACGAGAGGCGCCTTCGTCTCGCTGAGGAAGTGGGAAATTCGGTGGTTGGGCCCGGGTAACCCGCGCGAGTTTTTGCGGTGGGTTACATTTTTTCGCTGGGCGTGCGGCGCAACGCGCTGGGGTTTTCGCACACGGCGCGCGGTGGGTGACCGTGTCGCCACCCGTTTTAGCGCCGGCTCTCCCGTCGCGCCACCTCTGCCGCGTCCGTCCACCGCCAGAAACGCCCTCAGGCCGGCTACGACGCGCCCGGACACCGCCTGGACCCCTCTGGACCCCTCCACGGACCCCCTCGCACGCCCTACACCCCTCAGCCAATAGCAGAGCGCCCCTCTGCCCGTCTGGGCCCCCCTCGCCCCCAACCGCGACACGCCAAACACCACAACAACAACCGCGTCCCTCATCACCCTCATCGCACAGGGTCCGCGGCTGACACCCCGACAGGTGTCACATCAGCCCGGCCCGTGCGTCACCGCGCAAGAGCCAAGCAGGGCTAACGCACGGACTCCCCGTGAGATCGCTCGTTAAGGTTCATTTGAGTCGTCGCCGGCGGCCTCCGAGGCATGGCATCTCCCCTGCGGGCGCCCGGCTTTTCATATCCCCTCCCCCAAGACCCCCCGGCGCCGCCGGTCGGCGCCCCCTCCCCCGCTACGGGCCCAGCCGCCTCGGCTGGATGCATCCAGCAACGACCAACACCAAAAGTAATTTCGCCAGCGAAAAAGCAACCCTCCTGCCCTCCCCCCCCCGCGCTGAAACGATCTCACATTCGCGGTCTGTGTCTCGGCCACCTGATTGACCCTCCCCGCGTGTCGTTTTCCGTCCGCTCCGACTCCCTTTCCCTCGTCCCCCCAAATGCACCTCCGAGACTGCAGGGGTTGAACCTCGCCGAGTCTCCTCACGCCTGCCCGCCCTGCCCGTCGGCCGCGGCTCAGTCCGGCGCGCCCAGCGCTCTAACGCTACGTCGCGAGCCGCTACCGCGCTCGTCTTTGCGCCCCGTGCGCGCCCATCCCTTCCGCGGGCGGTTAACTTCGTCATCTCCCTAGCCCTGTATCTATCACGTGATCCCAGTCACGTGAGACGCATCTGTGCATTGGATCACGTGACGACAGCTGCGGACCCCCAACCCTAACTCTGCCCTCACGTGACCCCGCAACAGCCCATCGGTAGGCTCGACGGCACGAACCACGGCACCACAGCGGCGACGGGCTCTGCAAGCGGCAAAACGGCACGCTTTCCAGCCCAGGACGTGCAAGCAGGTGGGTGGCCGCCCGTGGTCGAGTTGCGTGGCTAACACAGGATACGACATCGAGCTAGACGACATGCCGGGCTCGCGCTCAGGCTCGGTGGCGTCGGCGCGGTCTCGCGCCAGCAGCTACCAGTATTTCGCAGAGCCGGCGTCCACCGAGATCTACTCTGGTCCTGCAGGCGAGAGCATCCCGTCAGGGTACACTGGGTTCCGCCACCACTATGGCGGTCGGACCTATTCGATGACCGGTGACCAGCCGGAGGAAGACTTAGCTGGCAGCCACTACTCTCGCCTCTCAGGTGCGCCGCTCGAGCCGACCGAGTCGCGTGGCAGCGTGCCACGTGGCCGTTGGGGCCGCCGTCCCAGCGAGTCCTCGCGACGATCTGGCAGTTCAACAGCATTTGCTGGCAGAGGCAGCCACAGCTTCTACCGTCGCGACCGCTCAGAGTCTGTCGGCACGAGCTTTCGCTTTTTCACTCGCGACGAGGTCGAGGAGGCGGAGGGTGCGTCGACGGGCAACGACCTCGATCCCGTGCAATATGAGCAGTACTACAACGAAGTATTTGATGACAGCGCGCCTCCTGGCGAAGACGATGCCGAATCAGGTATGAGACGGCCACCACTGAGCCCATTCATACAGCCGCATGGGTCGATTGCCCATAGCCGACGGAGCAGTCTGGCGCTAGGTGCCAGGCGGCAGTCGTCCCTCTCGGGCCAGTTGCCGCCCGCTTTCTACGTGGGTGGCACTCCCTACCAACACCCATCGCGGTACAACTACGAGGAGCCAGAGTTGTACAGTGTCTCGTCCCGTCGGCCGAGCTTTGACTACTACGGTCGGCACCCTTCCCACGCCAATGCCATCGACGACGATGAGGACGCGACTCGCGACACGGAGGAAGTTTCGCCCGACGGCACGGATAGGCGCTCCTTCTTCGGTGGCTTCGTGCGGCCCTCTATGGATGCTGGTGCGCGGGATCGGCGGCGGAGCTCTGGTGGCAAACATTTTTATCACGGCGACGAGACAGCAGAGGAACCTCTACTGGACGGCACCAATCGCACTATTCTCGAGAGCGATCGCGAGAGCGTTGCAACTTACGGCCAGATGCCTTCCAAAAAGCGCGATCACACTTACATGTCCTCGACGTACCAACAGCGTTTCTACATCAGCGAGGAGGATCTCATTATCGTCATCGCAGGGTACAAGACGTCCACGTTGCGGCGTATGCTGAGCATCGTCTTGTTTGTGCTGACTCTGGGGATCGCCTACCTCATCCTGCGTTGGTTCCCGCGTTGGCGCATCGCATGCATTGGCATACCGAGCCCGCTTGGCAAGTGTGACTGGGTAGTGATTGAGAACCAGTGGGGCGAGCTGAGCATTGTAGATGTGCAAGCCTGCAGGTTCAACCGACCGCTGTCTACAGTGTTCCGGCTGCCGGAGAAGCCTGAGGAGCCGTACTCCGACGCGGACTCAGACGGGCCACACAGTCCTGCACGGCGGCGTAGTTCAGTGAGCCATGGCGAGAATAATGCTCCGCTGGACGAAGGCAAGCCGAAGGCTCGCCATGACGACGACACCTCATCGACCGGTGTGGCGAGTTCTGAGGGTTCAAGCACTGCCAAGAAGAGCAATCACGACGCTACAGCCGAGGATGACTACTACGATGACGATCCCATCATGCACTCGCTGCGCATCATTGAGTATCGCTACATTCGGTTCATTTATAACCCGTTGGAGGACTTGTATAAGACGAACTTCGACTGGGTCGATCCGAATTGGGCAGATCCCGAAAAAGCACGCGAGGGCATTGATGGTGACGTTCAGGAGGACAGAGAGCTGGTGTTTGGGCCAAACCTCATCGACATCAAGGAGAAGTCCAACTTGCAATTGCTGGTAGATGAAGCCCTCCATCCGTTCTACATTTTCCAGGTATTCTCTATCATCTTGTGGTCAGCGGATCAATATTTTTACTACGCTGCGTGCATCTTTCTCATATCTGTGGTGTCCGTTGGCAATACGTTGTACGAAACTAAAAGGACAATGAGGCGGCTTCGCGAACTGTCACGCTTCGTGTGTGATATTCGTGTTCTGCGCAATGGCTTCTGGACGACTGTGCCGTCGACCTCGCTGGTTCCTGGTGA
>JANJPH010000129.1:0-27257 GCA_030407195.1 [Candida] tunisiensis
GGCGTCTGCCTCCGCTGTCGCCGCCACAGCCCGGCACGCCCCCGCGCCGCATCGGCCGTGCGGCGCGCGGGACCCACCGCGGTTATGAGCCGCACGCTCTATGCGGCGCCGCAGACTTGCCGAGAGTGGCACACCGAACGCGGCGCGCCCTCCAGCGTGGCAACCGCCACCCGGCCATACACCCAGCGCAACACATCAGCGCCGCCACAACCCACCCTACACACACACAAACACAACCAAACATCCATTAGTGCAATAAATAACGGCGAATCTACCCGCCAAAACCATACAGGGTGCGGCCCTGGCGCTTGAGCGCATACACAACGTCCAGCGACGTCACGGTCTTCCGCTTGGCGTGCTCCGTGTACGTCACGGCGTCCCTGATAACCGACTCGAGGAAAGACTTGAGCACGGTGCGCGTCTCCTCGTAGATGAGCGCAGAGATACGCTTGACACCGCCACGGCGCGCCAGACGCCGGATCGCAGGCTTGGTGATGCCCTGGATGTTGTCGCGCAGAATCTTTCTGTGGCGCTTAGCGCCGCCCTTGCCCAGGCCCTTGCCACCTTTGCCGCGTCTATGTTAGTCACGTGTTGGGTTAGGGTTGGGGTTGTGACCGCCCGCGCTGTCAAATAGGCCGATACAACGACCGGGCCGACGGCCCTGCCGACGTGTCCAGACGCCGCAGCGCTGCGCCGGCCGGCCGCCGGCACGCGCGCCTGCCTCCTCTTCGGCGCCGCGCTGTCCTCTTCCATGCCGCGCTGTCTCCTCCTCGGCTCCTCTCTCCTCTACCTACCCAGACATTGTATAGTATTAACGTGTGTGAAGAACGAAAATTTGCCCTCTGACGGGCAGGCCTCCGCCTTATATGACAGCGCGCGGACAAGGCGACATCAGGGGAACATCACCCAATGAAACGCACCCCGCCCTTTTCCCAGAAAACTGCGCGTTCTGATTCCGTCCAAGTTTTGTTAGCGTTCGCGGGCCAATGTCTGAAAATGATGAGGGTTAGGGTTGAGTGATGACGCCAAACCGGCGGGAGGGGGGGCGTGGGGAGACGGTCGGGAGGACAACGACGCTCGTAGGGGCCACAGGCACAGTCCGTCACGGTCTGTCACGTCCGTCACGCCTTGCCGCGTCCGTCATGGCCGTCACCATCCGTCCCGGCCTGTGCAGGCACTTGGCGGCCCGCCCTGACGGGACCCGGTCACGTGACCGGCGCCCGCCCGCCTGCGCCAGAGCCAGTCCAACGACCTCTACGCAAACCTGCCCGCGGCGCCAGGCCGCCGCGCCGGACTCCGACCTGCCCGCCCGCCAGGACCCTGGCCAGACCCCGTCCGGTTGCTCCTTGCGACCCGGCACGGCCGTTCCTGCACGAGGACAGCCGTGCCCTGCAAGATATATGTCTGGGCTGCGGGGACGTTATCGCGGGGTCGCCGCCCAGAACGGCCGTCGGTGCTGTAGCCTGCCCATCTGGACGGCTGCTCGGGCTCCCCGCCGGGGACGCGGGGCAGCCTATTCCGGCTCTTGCGCACGGCGCCTGTCTCCGTCTCGTCTGCAATAAAGCTTTTATATCGCCGGCCCCCGTGCCGCCGGTCCCATGATCTAGCACTCCCAGCCATGGACACCAAGGAGGACCTCGAGACCGGCCTGCTGTCCGCCAAGCAGAGCCTCGACCGCCGCCCGCTGTCGCCCGCCGCCGCTGCCCGGCTCGAGACCCGGGCCCGGCCCGGCCGGCTCGTGCGCATCGCCAAGACGGCCTGTCTCGTGACGGGCGCCGTGGCCGGCGTCCTGGCCCTGTCGGCCGCGGCGAGCTACTGCTCCGCCACCTACGGCACCGTGCGCGACCCCTGGGACCCTCGCACCGCTTCCCACTACCCCCAGCGCTTTGATCTGCCCTACAGCCGCCCGCCCACAAACCATGCGCTCGTCCGCCGTGCCGAAGGCGACGACGAGTACCTGCCCAGCATGCATCCGGACCCCCAGCTGCTGGTCGAGGTCAAGCACGGCGCGGTGGCGTGCGACGTGCCCGAGTGCTCCGAGATGGCAGTCGAGATCCTGCGCAAGGGCGGCTCCGCCATCGATGCCGCAGTCACCACCGCCCTGTGCATCGGCTCGGTCAACAGCCACTCGTCCGGCATTGGCGGCGGCGCGTTCATGGTGACTCGCGCGCCGAACGGCACTGCGCACGCGTTTGACTGCCGCGAGATGGCGCCGGCGCTGGCCCACAAGCACATGTACGACAAGAACTCGGAGCTCTCCCAGGTTGGTGGCCTTGCCGCCGGCGTGCCCGGCGAGCTGGCCGGCCTTTACGAAGCCTATTCTCGATACAGCTCAGGAAAGCTGCAATGGGCCGAGCTCATCCAGCCCGTCATCGACTTGAATCGCAAAGGCTTCCGCGTTGGTAAGGCTCTGGCGCACGCCATCGCCGAGAACAACCAGACCTTTTACACGAACCCGTTCGACTGGGAATGGCTCATGCGCAAGTCGTCGCCAACATGGGAGCTCGCCGAGGAGGGCGACATGATCCGGCGTGAGAACATGGCCAAGACTCTCGAGCTGATTGCCAGGAACGGGAGCTCTGCCGTGTTCTACGACCCCGAGGGTCCAATCGTGCCTCATCTGGTGGAGGCGCTTCGCCGGTCGGGTGGCATCATGACCGCCGAGGACTTTGTCAACTACAAGGTGCGTGTTGAGCAGCCTCTCAAGGCCGAAATCTTTGGCAAGGAAGTGCTCACCATGCCCAACCCCAGCTCGGGCCCCGCCCTGCTGCTGGGGCTCAACATCATGGACGGCTTCAACCGCACCGGCGTGGAGCTCCACGACTTTGCCTCTCTCACCACCCACCGCCTGATCGAGGCCGAGAAATATTTATTTGCTGGACGGACCAAGCTCGGAGACAATGTTGGCCAGGACAACCAGGACGCCATCACGGAGATCACCACCAAAGAGTTTGCGGACGCGTGCCGGCACAACATCACGGATGACCGCACGCACGAGTGGCAATACTACAATCCAGAGTACGAAGCCAACCAGCCGAACGGCACGGCACACTTTTCGATTATTGACGAGAACGGCTATGCTGTGGCGATGACCACCACGGTCAACCTCTATTTCGGCAACCTGGTGTGCGATCCGGAGACGGGCATTGTGCTCAACTCTGAGATGGACGATTTCTCGCAGCCCAAGGTGCCCAACGCCTACAACCTGCACCCGTCGCCCTACAACTGGATCTATCCGGGCAAGCGCCCGTTGAGCTCTATGAGCCCCACCATTGTGTCTGACCCGTGCACGAACAAGCCGGAGCTCATCATCGGCGCGGCCGGCGGTTCCCGCATCGTATCTGCTATATACCAGGGCATTCTGCGCAAGTACCTCTACAAGATGCCGCTGCTGGACGTGATTGCGTACCCGCGGCTACACGACCAGCTCCTGCCTGACATTGTGTACCTGGAGAAGACGGCGCCCGAGTATGTGGCGAAGGACCTCGAGGCCAGGGGCCACAAGACGGAGTACTGGGCGCCCGAGACGGTCATGAACGGCATCTACCGGGACCCGGAGACGAGCGTCATCCACGCCGTGTCGGACTGGTGGCGCAAGCGTGGCCGCGCCGCGGGTTACTAGGTGTACTAGGACTAGGTAGGCTGAGGGATTACTGTGCTAGGTAGGGCAGAGGACAGACTACGTAGGACAGTACATTGTTGTTGTGGTCTAGTGCTGGGTCGTTGGACGTAGCGGCCCTAGGCAGGCTTTATGTCTGGCCGGCGTGCCGCGTCCGTTGCCACCCCGATTACGGAGCCTATTTTGGCAACACGGCGCTTAAAGCCCAACACCGGCACGGTGGCGCCTCCGGACGTCGTCTTGTAGACATAACACCCCGGAGGCCGTTCCGTAGACGTAGCATCCCCGGGCGCCGTCACGTCGGCCATAGCCTAAGCAGACCGCCGGCCGGCGCGCCGCCTCCGTTGCCACCCGATTACGGAGCCTATTTTGGCAACACGGCGCTTAACGCCCAACACCGGCACGGTGCCTCCCAGACGCCGTCTTAGACACAGCGCCCCCCAGAGCCTGCCCTTACGACACCCAAAGGCCCTCCATAGCACACACCACCCGCTAAGGCCCTCCCCTAGCAGACAGACTCCTACCGCCCACGTTGCCACCCGGCGCGCCGCCGGAGGCCCGTGTTTGTTACCCGGCTTTACCGCTGAAAATTACTGTTTGAAAAATTCACGCCCCGCCCAAGGGCAAGTAACCACCAGCAATGTCGTTCCTGTTTGGCGGCCAGAAGAAGGAGGAGCCCAAGCCCGCCACGCAGAGCTTCTCGCTCGACCCGCAGGAGCTCGGGTCGTTCGTCAACACGAGACCGCTCCTATCTCCCACCCTAACCCTTGGCTCCCCCGACGCATCTCCGCATTTTCATGCACAACCCCACGATAGCCGAACCGCGCTCACCGGCTGATCCAGCGTATATTATTGTGTCCCCGGAACTGGATTCGGGCTGCGCGGTGCCAAAGCAGAAGCAGACGTATAAAAGTTCTCCAACAGGCCCGGCCCGCTCGCACCATGTCTGGCCTGCGACTCCTCTACTCACAGTCCACCATGGCCGCCTCGCGAACCACAGTGCGCATGATGTCCACGGCCGGCGGCGGCAAGTCGTTTGGCTTCATCGGCCTCGGCAACATGGGCCTCCGCATGGCCCAGAACCTCCGTGACAAGACCAGCTCCTCCGACTCGCTCCATCTCTTTGACGTCAACCCGGCCGCCGCCAAACAGGTGAAGGGTGACAACGTCCACGTCGCCGACAGCGTGGGCTCCGTCGCTGCCAACAGCGACGTCATCTTCACCATGCTGCCCGCCCCCAAGCACGTCAAGGGCGTCTACCAGGAGATGATCGACCACGTCGGCTCCACCAACATGAGCAAGCTGTTCATCGACTGCAGCACAATTGACGTCGCCACCTCTCTCGACGTCGCCAAGATGCTCGCAGACAGCAAGACCGGCAACTTTGTCGACGCTCCAGTGTCTGGCGGCGCGGTCGGCGCACAGAACGCAACCCTGACCTTCATGGTGGGCGCCCCTCCCGAGGACAAGGTGCCGTTCCACGAGATCGAGGCTGTTCTGTCCAAGATGGGCAAGAAGATCGTTAGCTGCGGCGCTCCTGGCACTGGTCTGGCTGCAAAACTCGCCAACAACTACCTGCTGGCTCTGTCCAACATTGCCACCGCCGAGGCCTTCCAGCTTGCAAAAAAGCTCGGTCTCGACCCCACCCTGTTTGCTGGCATCGTGAACACCTCGTCGGGCCGCTGCTGGTCGTCTGAGGTCAACTGCCCCGTCCCTGGCGTCAACGAGACGGCTCCTTCCTCCCGCGATTATGCTGGTGGCTTCGGCGTGAGCCTCATGAACAAAGACCTTGGGCTTGCCATCGCCGCCGCGAAGGAGATCGGTTTCGATATGCCCCTCAGTCATCGCGCCCGCGACATCTACGATGCTGTCGAGGCTGACAGCGACTGCAAGCCGTGCGACCTCTCTGTAATCTATCGCTGGCTCGAAAACGGCCCCAAAGCTAAGCTTTGAAAAGACAATTGTAAATGGATTTTCATGTCATTACTCTATAGAGTCTACAGGTAGAGGCCCTCGAGGTTCTCCTCCACCTTGTTCTTCATGACCCGCTCGCGCGCCTGGCGGAAGTCCGCCATAGTAACTTTCATGCGGCGCTCACGCAGTGCAAGAAGACCAGCCTCAGTACAGATGGCCTTGATATCTGCGCCAGAGATGTCATCTTTGGCCGACACGAATTCTTCCAGATCCACATCGTCGTTCAGGTTCATTTTTGCGGTGTGGATCTGCAAGATCTTGCGCTTCGTAGCAGGGTCCGGATTCTCGAACAGAATCTTGCGGTCGATTCGGCCAGGACGGATGAGCGCAGGATCCAGTGACTCAATCTTGTTCGTTGCCATGATGACCTTGACATCGCCACGGTCGTCGAAGCCGTCCAGCTGATTGAGAAGTTCCAACATTGTGCGTTGGACCTCGCGTTCACCGCCTGAGGTGGATTCGTAACGTTTTGTACCGATGGCATCAATCTCGTCGATGAAGACAATGCTAGGGGCGTGTTCTGCCGCGATCTGGAAGATCTGTCGGCATAGGCGAGGGCCATCGCCAAGGTACTTTTGGATGAGCTCAGAACCGACAATACGCAGGAATGTCGCCGAAGTCTGGTTCGCAACCGCCTTGGCGAGAAGGGTCTTACCAGTGCCAGGGGCGCCGTACAGAATGACACCCTTGGGAGGCTTGATGCCCATCTCTTCGTACAGCTCCGGGTGCGTGAGGGGCAGCTCAACCGCCTCCTTGATTTCTTGAATCTGGGACTCGAGTCCGCCAATATCAGAGTATGACTCCGTAGGCGCCTTGTCAAGCTTCATGACCGACACCATGGGGTCGGCATCGTCTTGGAGAACGCCAACGACGGACACTGACTTGTGGTGCAACAGCACCGAGCACCCCGGTTCTAGCAGGTCCTTGTCAACAAAGCTGAGAATGTTGACGTAGTATTCTGGGCCTGACGTGCTCGACACAATGGCATGGTCATCGTCAATCACTTCCTCCAACGTTCCCACGCCCATTGGGCTGCCACGCATGTCGTCTACCTTGCCCCTCTCCTCAGCGACCTTGTCGTCGATGGGTTTGAGCCGCTCCTGGTTCTGGACAAACTCCTCCTCCAACAGCAAGTGATCCTTGATCCGCTCCAGCTTCAGGAGCTTGAGCTTGCATCGTGTGCTCGGGTACACGCTCGGGAGCTTCTGGCTCGAATCGGGGCCCTTCTTCCGCTTCTTGTGGGTGCGGGTCTGCACCGGCGGTTCATACTTTTGCTCTGGGTTAGCCGTCGACCGCCGCTGCACGACCGTTGCGACGTCACATACTCTCTTTCTTCTCCTTCTTCTTGCCGTCGCCCTGGCCGGGCAGTCCCGACTGGTTGTTGCCCATCGTGGTGTGGTGGTGATCTAGCGCGGCGGCGACTGCGAGGGTTTGACAGGCAGTTTACATTGGAATCATGGCGAATTCCACGGAGATATGACAAACAGAAACCTACAATAAATAGCCATTTATTCCTTGAGAATCTCCTCGAGAATGAGGTTCTCGTTTCTGGGGTCGTCGAGGTTCTTGAGGCCGAGCCGGCGCATGACCTCTATGACCTTTTCCTGGCTGAAGCCCATGCCTTCAAACGTCTTGACTGCGTTCTTGTCGATGCCGTAGAGCTCCGCTGCATCGGGCTGCGCTGTGTTAGCATTGCGAAACATCGCCGCGAGGGGGCCGCCTCCCACTCACCGTCGCCTCCGCTGGTGGCATAGATCTTCGTCCAGTAGCGAGCCGTCTCGTCAAACTTGGCCTTGTCCGAGAGGTAGTGCTTTGCCACCTCGGCGTCCTGCGGATTGTTCGGCTCAGGGTCCTGTAGCAGGCTCTGCAATGATATGAGCGAGCTCTTGAGCGTCAGCACCGGCGACCACTGGTCCTTGAGAATGTCGAGGCAGATTGCGCCCGTCTGGCTGGAGATGTTCGGGTGGTAGATCTTGGTGTCGAACTTCATCTTGGGAGGCTTGAAGGGATACTCATTGGGGATATCAATGTCGACGACAAACTCCCCGCCCTCGTAAGGGGTGCCGGGTGGCCCTTGGAACACGCCTTTCATCCGCCCAATGTCGGCCTCGTTGATCATCTCAATCCTGATGCCCGAGTTGGTGTCCTGGCGGACATCCTCCAGCTCCTTGGCAATTCTCCTCGTTCGCGACATTCTTAGACAGTCTGGCGACTTCGGTTGTCTGTCGTCCCTTCTCTGTGTCTGCACCTTCCGATCCCCTTTGCTACCCGTTCGGGATACGGTCACGTGAGCGGTTCAACAGCGGACAAGGTCACACAAAAGACAATCATGAATTTTTGGTTACGTAGACATCTCAAGCTTAGTTCTTGATGTAGAGATCGACGTACTCGTCGACATCAAGGTCGCCGACCTTCTCGTTCGACTTCTCCAGGATCTTCTCGACCTGGGGCTTGTCGAAGCGACCGTTGAGGTGGCGCTCGAACTTCTTAAGCAGAACAGGAGTGCCCTCCTCGCGGCGGCGGCGGTGGCCAATAGGGTAGTCAACGTCGACCTCGTCGAGCACGGTGCCGTCGTTCATAGTGATCTGGATGGCGTTGCCAATGAAACGCTTGTCCGGGGCGTGGTACTCCTCAGTGTAGCGGGGGTCCTCAACACACTCCATCTTGTTGCGGAGCTCGTCGATGCGGGGGTCGCTCGCAATTTCGTCGGTGTAGTCGTCGGCAGTGAGGCGGCCATAGATGAGCGGGACAGCAACCATGTACTGGATGCAGTGGTCACGGTCGGCATAGTTGTGCAGCGGGCCCTTCTTGTCAATAATGCGGATGGCAGCCTCCTGGGTGCGGATGCGGATGTGCTTGATGTCGTCGGTAGAGTAGCCCTTCTCCTTGAGAACGCCGTGCAGAGTCATGGCGGCCTCGGCAGCGGTCTGAGCGTGGAACTCAGCCGGGAACGAGATCTTGAACAGAACGTTCTCCATGACGTAGGAGCCAAAGTCCCGCTGGAACTTGAACTCCTTGCCGCCAAACAGGACGTCGTAGAAGCCCCAGGTCTTGGCGGTCAGCACGGTCGGGATGCCACCCTCGCCGTTGCGGACGTGAAGGCACAGGTTCACAGCACGCGACACGGCGTCACCGGCGGCCCACGACTTGCGGGACATGGTGTTGGGGGCGTGACGGTAAGTACGCAGCGACTGGCCGTCAACGAATGCCTGCGACACGGCGTCAACGGTCTGGTCGCGGGTCAGACCGAGCATCTTGGCGACCACAGCGGTGGTGGCGACCTTGACAAGGACAACGTGGTCGAGACCAACCTTGTTGAATGAGTTCTCGAGGGCGAGGACACCCTGGATCTCGTGAGCCTTGATCATGGCCTCGAGGACATCCTGGATCTTGTAGACCTTGCCGCCCTCACCGCCGTTCTTAGCAGTGCGGGTCATCCAGTCAGCCACGGCGAGGATACCACCGAGGTTATCGGAGGGATGGCCCCATTCGGCGGCGAGCCAGCAGTCGTTGAAGTCGAGCCAGCGGATGATGGTGCCAATGGCCCAAGCACCGCGGATCGGGTCGAGCTCGTGGTTGGTGCCGGGCACACGGGTGCCGTTGGGCACCTTGGTGCCGGGGACGACAGGACCGATCAGGCGCGAGCACTGGTCGTACTTGAGGCCCTCGAGACCGCAACCGAGGGTGTCGAGCAGACAGAGACGGGCAGTCTCGAAGGCGACGGGCGAGTCGATCTTGTAGTTGTGGACATAGTCGGCGATGTCCTGGATGACCTTGTCGGCCTCGGGCCGGGTGTTGTCGTTAGCCGCAGCAGAAGCCATTCTCGCGGATCCAGCAGTGTTCAAGCTAGCAACGGTCGAGCGGAAAGTAGCAGGGCGGACGAGCGTACGGGTCAGATTGCGCAGCATCGTTTTTGTCTAGTGCGACCAGGTCCAGGTTGTTCCGGAATCGCTTCCTTTATATGTACTCCAGTAGGGAAAATACCACGGTTAACGGGCAGTGGAGGTTTAGCCGTGCAGGTTCGTAGGGCGTGCTACTATGGCGAAGGGACGACGATGCCAATTAGACGAGTTCAAACAGGAAATCGTCCAAAGGATAGGTGGTGATGCTACGAGTGAATCGCCGGCAGGGGCCGTCCCTTTTATTTTCGTCCGTGCTCGTCCATTGGACGCCAGCATCCCACACCGCGCCCGGCCGGCCCTCGGGGCCCTTCGCAGTGACAAAATCGCACCGGGTAATGCAGCCCGGGGGGGAAGCCCGGGATTGGCGAATCAGAGACCAGGACGCCGGGGGACGGACGGCAGTCTGGGGAAAGCTGCCGGGGCAGCTACGCTCGTTGAACGGACAGGCCCCGTCCAAAAAGGGCTCGGTGCCGTCCGGACCCAAGCGTCGTCACATTGTAGCTACACGGCGTCCGCTCGACCGCATAGTCACGTTCTGCACTCCGCCAAACCTAGGTTTCTCGGCGACGGGTCCTGCCACAATAGACTCCCGGATCCGATTCGGCATCATGTCTCGCTGCCCTTCACCGTTGAGAACCCCGTAGCCTGCAGCCCAACCACGCCGATATCGGCGTGCCCACCCTCGACCCGGACAAATTGCGGAGCCCCTGGAGTGGTCACGTGCAGTTTCACGTGGTAACTACACGTGACAATCTGCACGTGACGTGCCGCACATGCATACATCACGTGACGCTACACGTGACCGACCATCCACGACAAATGCGATTGCTAATAAATACACTAGATTCTGCGGTTGACAGAGCCTCCGTCGCGGCCTGTGGATGCGGCACCGCCCTGCTCGTTGTTCCAGCTCAGATACGAATGGTCGCCGAGGCGCCGGGGCTTGACGAGGTGCTTCACGAGGAACAGCAGCCCCAGCAGGAAGCACAGGCCCGCCACGACGAGATACGCGATGCCGAGGAAAGGGTTGCGGCCGCCAATCACGGTGCGTGTCGTGAGCACCAGGCTCTTGGTCCCGTCGTACTCCAGGACGGGGAAGTTCATGTCGATGTCAATCGAATACGTCCCCTGCTGCATGACATCGTCGTCGTTGCGGCGGGCAAGCTTCGAGAAGGTCGGCAGCCCTGCCGTGCGCATCCAGTTCTGCAGTGCCTCGTCCTGCGAGATGTCGGGGAAGTTGTCGCTGTTGTAGCCGTCCGGATAGCGCTTGCGCCAGTTGGGCGGCGGCACGACATCCTCGGGGTTGTACTCAGACTTTTTGAACCGGTCGCGGTCAGTGCTCCACGCGATGCCTCGATCCGTCATTTCGTACGTCGTGTTCTCCTTATTGCTGCCAGGAGTGTTGAGCAGCACGGGACTGGAGAATGTGTCGTTGAACACTGAGTTGGCAATGAGCCCGCACGGGTAGTAGGGCTTGCCTGTCTCGGGATCGAGAATGAGCGGCTTGCAGTCGTCGTCGCTCTTGAGCGTCGTGTTGCTGACTGCCTTCCCGTTCAGCTGGTCCTCAGAGAAGCTCTGCACATAGCGGCGATGGTTCTGGTAGAAATTGGTGAGCCGGTAGTACATGAAGACCGGAGGACCCATGTCGTTGGGGATCTCAAACTGGATGCGACAGATGCCGCTGCTGGAGTTGTCGCGGTCTCGCGGGGGCAGGTGTGTCCACGACGCCACCGAGCTACTGCTTGGGGTAGTGTGGAAGCTGTAGGACACATACTGGCTAGGCACGGCCTCGAAGCCGCTCGAGGGAGCCTCGTTGCCGCACTGGCTGTAGTCAATGACGAGCTCCTGGACCTTGTTGGACGCGTAGAGGAGCAGCCCGCCGATGGGTGCAAACACAACGGCGATGATGAAGAAGAGGGGCAGCACGGTCTTTGGGGTGAGGATAGGCTGCCATGCCTTGAGCCGCTGCTGGCGGAATGCCGTATTAGGCGGTTTGCGGCTCTTGTGCTTGACCTCAACCCGCCGCTCCGAGTCGCTGTCGCTGTCGCGGTCCCTGTCCATGGTGAGTGCGCTTAGGTCGGCGGTGTGTGATGTGTGTGAGTGTGCCCCTCTCGCCGTCTGTCGTATCCACGCTTCCTCGGCTGTGCGCGCGGTTTTTACGTGTGCGATGGCGGCCACCCGGGTATGACGGGGAATCGCGCTGCCGTTTCGGGCCGCGCCAGTTTGGGCGGGAATCGCGCTGCCGTTTCTGGCGCGCGGCTGTAGCCACCGGTTTGCGCCGGAATCTCGTTGCCGCTTTGGGCCAGCGGCGAAAAACACGAAAAAAATTGGCAACGCGGGTTCGGGTGGGTGAAAATTGGAGCGAAAAGTGGCAGTCGACCTGACGACCGCAACAACGACAGCGAACAGGTGGAATCCCGGCACAGATCAAACAGTCCAGGCCACCAGCTTACTATAGCATCCCGTCCCTACCCCCACACGTCTGAATATCACTACAAAAATGGCGCCAGCAGAGCAGAACGACGCAGAGAAGAACATCGAGATCTGGAAGGTCAAAAAGCTCATCAAGAGCCTCGAGCAGGCTCGGGGCAACGGTACCTCCATGATCTCGCTCATCATCCCCCCCAAGGGCCAGATTCCCCTCCTCAACAAGATGTTGGCCGACGAGTACGGCACCGCCTCCAATATCAAGTCCCGTGTCAACCGGCTCTCGGTCCTGTCTGCCATCACATCGACCCAGCAAAAGCTCAAGCTCTACAACAAGGTGCCCCCCAACGGCCTGGTCATCTTCTGTGGCGAAGTCATCACCGCAGAGGGCAAAGAACGTAAGCTCAATATCGACTTTGAGCCGTTCAAGCCTATCAACACATCGCTCTATCTCTGCGACAACAAATTCCATGTCGAGGCACTCTCTGAGCTGCTCGAGTCTGACTCCAAGTTTGGATTCATCGTCATGGACGGTAACGGCGCGCTGTTCGGTACCCTGAGTGGCAACACCCGCGAGGTCCTGCACAAGTTCTCGGTCGATCTGCCAAAGAAGCACGGCCGTGGTGGTCAGTCCGCGCTGCGTTTCGCTCGTCTTCGCGAGGAGAAGCGGCACAACTACGTCCGCAAGGTTGCGGAGGTTGCGGTTCAGAACTTCATCACTGGCGACAAGGTTAATGTTAGCGGCCTCATTCTCGCCGGTTCTGCAGACTTCAAGACCGAGCTTTCCACCTCTGAGATGTTCGATGGCCGTCTCCAGGCCAAGATCATAAAGGTAGTGGATGTGTCATATGGTGGTGAAAATGGGTTCAACCAGGCCATCGAGCTGTCGGCCGAGACGCTCGCTAACGTCAAGTTTATTCAGGAGAAGAAGCTCATCACAAGTTACTTCGATGAGATTTCGATGGATAGTGGCAAGTTCTGCTACGGCATAGATGATACTCTCAAAGCCCTCGATCTGGGTGCATGTGAGACGGTCATCGTTTATGAGAACCTGGACACCATGCGGTACGTTCTCAAGAATGCAGAGGGAGAAACCCAGGTTGTGCACGCAAAGAAGGATGCCGATCCAAAGGAGTACGTGATCGATCAGAAAACTGGAGCAGAGCTTGAGGTGGAATCGGAACAACCATTCCTCGAATGGCTAGCTGAAAACTACAAGGACTTCGGTGCGTCGCTTGAGTTTGTATCAGACAAATCATCGGAAGGCGCCCAGTTCGTCAAGGGCTTTGGTGGTATTGGCGCTCTGCTGCGGTATAAGGTTAACTTTGAACAGTTGGCTGATGACTCTGACGACGAGTACTACGACGACTAACCCGTTTCATAGACCTTAATTTATGTTTATGTACAGCCTTTCGTCAACATACACTTAGAGGGCGCCCACGCTTAATGCACAGCAACATCACCAGCAGTACAAAGATGGCCAGCGCGGAAGTTTGTCATCTTGTTTACCGATTTGAGCAGGTTGCAGCAGGAGTCAACACTCTGGGTACTTGTAGACTCGATACGGCTTCCTTCGCGTGATTGCTAGAGAAAGACTCTTATGATAAGGTCGACATCATAAACCAAGAACGAACACCCCTCAAAGGCTGCACATTGCAAACATGGGTGCTGAGGTTTGGGATTGGAATGTGCTCTCAGTCATGAGCTCCCATTGCAATCATGAACATAGTCTGGCGCGGAATATACATGGACAAGTAATGCAATCTATTGTACAATGCGATGTCTTTCTATTAGCGCCGTCTCTTCCTCTTATTTTTGATAACGTCGATTGCTGCCTGCTGTGTATGCCCTAGAACTTGGTCGTGCGACTTGCCGCTGACAAGCATCTGCGCCATGTTAACCGTGCCAGACGTCAAGTATTTGCTCACTCGTCCCACAGGCTTCGATAGCATATGCTTCAGTTCCGCTCTTGCTGCCTTGAGCTCCTCCTTGGTGAGTGCTTTGGTAGCGCGCTTTTTTGACCGTTGCATCCTATCTAGATCCGTTGACTTGAAGTCTTCGTCGTCCAAGCTAATACCCAAGTCGTCGGCTGCCTCCTGCATCCACGCGTCACCTTTTGCAACCACACTCGCAGACGACTGACCCTCTGAAATTTGCTTGGCCAGACCCACTCGGTCTTTGAGTCGAGTCATTACATCGTGGTCTACCTCCAGATTGTTCAACTTGCGCCGCTTGGGTGGCCCATCATTCGCCGATACGGAAACCTCACTCTTTCGCTCCAGTACCTGCTTCAACTTGCGGAGCGGCCCGGATGCCTCTTCAGGTGAGCAGAGGATGACAGACACGCCCTCATGTGTGCCACGAGCAGTGCGGCCCGACCGGTGAACATACATATCCGCAGAACGCGGCAGATGATAGTGCACAACATGTTGCACTTCCGGGATATCCAATCCACGAGCTGCGACATCCGTAGCGACAAGTACTCCTCTAGGTTCCGCTTTGAACCTTTCCAGCATCCGAAGGCGCTGTTTTTGGATCATCTGACTGTGCAAAGCAGAGGCCGGGATTTCAAGTTCGCGAAGGAAAGGTGCGATCTTCTTCACGCTGTCAATGCTATTTGCGAAAACAATTGTCCGGCCAGGATAGAGCAAGAGAAAGTAGTATAGAGCGAGATCCTTCTCCGGTGCTGCGCATTCGATGATAGCCTCAGTGACTTGGCGTGTGACGGCTTCCGCTGGGTTCGCATCAATGAGTTGCACGGATGGGTCACGAAAGTGCAATTGCTTCTTCAATGCCAGCAGGGCCTCATCGTTGCCCAGAAGATCACCGCTACTTGCGACTTTTGTACGTTTGGCAAGGTTGTTTTGAAACTCACGCTGGAACGTTGCTGAAAAGACGAGAGTTTGTCTGCCTGCCTGTCGACCGCGACCCAGCAAATCCAGAATGTCCGTAAGTTCTTTAAAATGTCCCTCCTGAAGCAGTCGATCAGCCTCATCTAGCACCAGCATTTCCGTCTTTTTCAGTCGAGCGATCAACCCCTTACCTTCTGAGATGACTTCGAGAAAGCGTCCCGGGGTGGCAACAATGACGGCCGGGTTTTGCTCCAGTAACCTGACCTGCTTTTGAACGGCTAGTCCACCAGTGATAGACATGACACCGCACGAATCAGCCGCTTGAGGGCAATGGCGATAAACGGCATCAATGTGTTTCACGATCTGGTGAGCCAGCTCTCGTGTCGGCGCAAAGATGATAGCAGTCGGATGTGTCTTTGCCGTCTCACCTCTGCTCAACTCCAGATGCCGCTCGATGATGGGTAGACCATACGCTAGAGTTTTACCAGAACCAGTTCTAGCCTTGCCCACAACATCTCGACCCTCCAGGATGGCAGGGAGGACTTTCTCCTGGATCTCAGTCGGCTTGCTAAAGCCTAGCTGCTTCAAAGCCCGAAGCACTGGCTGACTGATGGACGCGCCATCCAGCACTTCAGGTCTCCATCCGGGCAGGTCGACATCCTCGGCATCCGCCTCCAATGCAGTGAAGACATTGTCGTCAGCTCCACTGGCCACCCGAAGCGGGAATTCGCGCTGCGCAACGGAACTCAGCTTCCGCTTCTTTCGCGCTGTCTCTGACGAGTCCTGAGGCTCGCCCGTGGCCCGAGGTAAGTCCGATATGATCGCATCTTCACCGGAGAAACCGTCCCAGGCTTCATACTCAGCGTCTGACCCGGAATCCAAGCGCTCTTCATCGACTTCAAACCTGATCGCACCGTTTTCACCGCTTTCCAGATGGACGCCCTCGATCTCTTCCAGCCCATAGAAACCTTGAAAGTCATCAAGTCGGTCGGGAAGTTCTACAGGCTTCCACTTCAAGTCCTTGAGTGCCACCTGCCGCCGTCGTCGACCGGCATTCTTTTTGGCCCGATTCACCGAGCCATCTCGTCCTTTTGATGGCCCCATGTCCAACTCGCTTTCGGAATTTTTCAGAGCTCATCGGGGGCTTATGACCTGCTCGTGCGACACGCCAGCCTCGAGTGTTCAACGGACAGGGAGATAAGGAGCGGGGCTGGAACTAGGAATTAATGCTCAAATAGCTATGTACAAAGTCCAACAAATGGGCTTACGAAAACGCTTGTAACGCTGAGTCTAGCTTAATCTTCATCTCCTCCCACTCGTCCTCCGCATTGCTTAGAATTGTGATGGCACCACCGGCACCAATGCGCCAGATCTCACAAAGCTCACTTGATGGGTCGTCAGCATCCCAAGGTTCGCGCTCAGCGGAGTACTTGAACGCTGAACGGATGATCACGGACCAGTCACCATCACCCGATACCGACCAATATCCGGAGACCCCAGAGTAGATCCCACGACGGTTGTGGTCTTCAAGATGCCGCAGAAGCTCCACAGATCTGATCTTTGGAGCCCCTGTCATGCTCCCTGGAGGCAGCGAGTGTGCCAGTATGTCGAGACCCGTGTAGTCGCCTGTGAGTTCGCCACTGATAACGGATACGAGTTGGAAAACAGTCTCGTATTCCTCCACACCCATGAGCTTGTTGACGCGCACGTTGTCGAGGATCTGATTGAGGTCGTGCCTAATGAGATCAACTATCATCAGATTCTCGGCACGTTCCTTGGGGGTGTTGAGAATCTTCTCCGCATCGGCTCTAGTGACGTCTGGCGCTCGTCGTACCGTTCCCTTTATTGGCCGAAGCTGGCAGGTGCCATCCCGCGACCAAGATATGAACCGCTCAGGACTGCTGCCAACGAGACACGCATCGTGCAAGTTCATGAAGCATGAGTATGGCGCAGGGTTCCGCTTGAGCAAGATCTTGTAGAGCTGCCATGGTGGAAGAGGACGTGGCACTTTGATTTTGGTCTGGGCAGTGAGACACAACTCATAAGAATCGCCACTCGCTAAAAACTCCTGCGACTGCCTGATCTTGTCGATGTAAGTTGCCTTGTCCGGCATTGTAACGCGTGGCGGAATGTCGTTCAAAAGGGAGATGCACGTAATGGGTGTCACGCCAGGCAATGCCGGAGCTGGAGGCTGGAGGCTGTTGCTGCTTGCCGGCGTAGTCACTCCAGTTCCCATAGCTGACGTCGCAGCTCGAAGCAGCTCTCTGATCTCAGCGAGGGCGTCATTGGCCCAATCGTCACGAGTTTCGCGAATGTCCACAGCATATAGAATTCCGCGATGAGAGTCGATCAGGATGGTCCGCTCGATATCCACGAGGTTCACATCCGGCGCGGGAGAGCCTGCCGCTGTTGTGTCTTTCAGCCCAGACAAGTCACCGCGTATGCCAGACTCGTAGCTAAAGTACCCGACCAGCCCACCCCAAAAGAGGGAGTCTTCAGGACCTTTTTTCTCGCTGAATCGTGCAATTTTAGGAGCCATGTAGTCCGCAAGGTACTTCCATACTCCCTGCGGACCCAGCTGATGCTCGGTGGCCCCAGCTACACCCCACTTTCGGACGTAGACCCGGTCACTGTTGTTGGTTCGGTAATATGTAATATTGGTGGTGATTCCTTTATCGACAAGGCCAATGATAGACCACCGACCGGGGTGTGCTGCAGAGTTGAGCAAAGTGAAGTCCTGCTGCTTTGCCACAAGAGAGTCACAGATACGGGTTGCGATATTGTGGTACCCGAGAGCAATGGCATTTGCGTCGAGCTTGTGACTGCCGTAGTGTATGTCACTGACACTGACCTCGCCAACAGCAGTGCCATTGACATGTTTATTCAGCGGCGTCGGTTTGATGCTATACCGCGCCGTCAGATCACGAAGACGAGATGCTTGATCCGCCGTCAACTGAACGGCGGGCTTTCTGGCGTTAGAAGCGTTCCATTCGCGCGCCAGATTCCAAAAGTTCCGGACCACTTCACCGCCCTTAGCAGAACAGATGCTTTCAGGGTGATACTGTACGCCCCAGAAAGGCTTTGTGCGGTGCTTGCCAGCCATGAGCACAGTGTCATGGCCATCGGTGGTGTGCGCAAGAGGCACGACATCACAGGCTGCTTGGTCATCAGGAGACGCGACATATAGTGAATGGTAACGGGTAGAGCTGAAGGGCCCCTCGAGGCCGGCGAAGATCTCAGTGCCACAATGATCTATCTGCGCAACCTGTCCATGGCTGGCAAGGTCCAATCGTCGCACGGCGCAGCCGCTGGCAAGACTCATGGACTGGAACCCGAGACAGACACCAAAGATCGGGAGCATGTTGGCGTCGTCGAGCTCCCACAGAGCCGGCAGAAAGCCAACATCGCTTGGGTTTGCTGGGTGACCGGGCCCGGGACCGACCACAACGGCATCAAAGAGTCCGAGGACCTGTTTGGCCTCCGTGCCACTGAGTGCATCGTTGTGAATTGTGACCACCTCCGCGCCAGTCACCTTCTCGAGCAGCGAGACCAAGTTGAAAGTGAAAGAGTCATAACTGTCCACCAGGAGAATTCGGCCTTCTGTCATTGTGCCTCGCCAGCGCCACGATTCGACAGCCCTCACCAGAACTATTATGTCCGGCTAACCAGCGTCGGCATTTGATTTTTCACCCGTCACTCTGCAGGACATGCCGGCCAGAATCCCGGCAGGAATAGCCGTGGGTGCGATGCCGAAATAAACTTGTCACGATTTTTGACTGCCGCCATAACGACCTACGATGAAGCCGTCACAGGTGAACTTGCTGCTGCGGCCATGGCAGACGTGGCGGAATGGCGAGCTTTTCTACGGCATGACTAAGTCCGGGTCGAAGCGCCACCCGTTGACGACCAAGCAAGGCAACAAGAACTTCTACAAGGGCACAAGGTCGTCCGGCATCGGCCGCCACACGAAGCGTGGTGGCTACGTGATCGAGTGGCACAAAGTGCGGACATTCGTCGCTCCAGCCGGCTTGCAGGACTGCAAGCTGACGCCGTTTGTGTGCCCGACGCTGCCGGAGGTGAAGAATCAGTTCAAGGGCTATCCGGGCGGCGCCCAGGACGGCAAGCTGTATCTCAAGAAGATACAGGAGTACGTGCAATACGGTCCTGAGGACGCTCCTGAAGCGGAAAAAACCTACAACTGGATCGAGCGGGGTTGAGCACCATCAGATTCTGTACATAGCTCTCCATCTATATCTTGCGCCCCAAATGGGCAGTGCGTTCGAAGGCCGATGAGCAGTGCGACGACGCGCGACATCTGGCCCTGTTGTGAGGCTTCAGGCGTAGTATCTGTGTTAGGACCGCAGTCTGAAACGGACTAGTCACAATGTCACTCACAGTTCCAAGTTCATACCGTTGTGGATTTCGTAGTCGGCCAGTGTGATGTGGTCCTTGAACGTTGTGTAGCCCTTTTTCAGCACTGTGTTAAAACCTCGGCTTCTCGTGGGCTTTGTGCGGTCCACATACCTATCCGCTCGGCTGGCGTGCCAATCTGCGCAGCTAGGAGCTTCTTGAAGTCTCCGACAGTGTCGTCAGGAAGGCACTTGACGCGCACCTTCTTACCGACTCTGTCGTTACACACTACCTCTATCATGGTGGCGTTTGGCTGATGGTCTGGAGGACGTCGTGGTGATGCATGCAGTTCAAGATGGGACACGAAACCTGAGCCACTGCCTCGAACACCCGTGTTGCGGGTGGTCAAGGCAGTGTAAATGCGCAGCACTACGATCCGTGCTGACTACGCCGTGCCCCTTGGGCCTTATGATAGACTTTGCTGACCATCCAAGTGCGTCTGAGTACATGGCGCTCGCTGACCATCTAAAGCGTCAGAGTGCCTGGCGCCCTCCAAAGCTTCATTCTGCCGTACACAGTACTACGATCCAGCTGAACTTCTGTTTTGGATCCAAAAGCCTACGGTGAAGATGCTGCACGGACGGGCATTGAAGACCCGAATTGGGAAATTCCAAATAGTGCAAGTGGCGAAACATCCCACAAATCCTACGGTCTGCTGAGGTTCTAGTCCGGTGCATTCATCGAGACGAGAGCTTTGTCTAGACATGGGCCCGCAATCGTCTGTCTCTAACTTCACGCTGCCGACGTATAATGGAGAATGTTCATCGGATGGTTCGCCACACGTCTCGCCGACCCGATCGAAGTCCCCGCAGGCAGCGAAACCGACGAAAAATGTAGTCGTGTGTATTGATGGTACGCTCAACACGTTCGGGCCCAAGCCTTTCACTAATGTTCTCAAGCTGTTCCGCATGCTGGAGCGGGACACAGACGAGCAGGTCCTCTATTACCAACGTAAGTGCACTGTCCAAGTGCTGGTGGAAGCTGCTAACTAAGCTGGCATTGGAAATCACATCGCCACTGATGCGGCGAAAAGAGATGATCCGATCATGTCGAGAGTGAGCTCGATTGGTCACTCCGTGGACGCGGCCATTGCGTTCTCAGTGGATAGACACATCATGGCGGCCTATAGGTTCCTCATGGCGTACTATCAGCCTGGAGACAGAATCTGTCTGTTTGGTTGTAGCAGAGGGGCGTTCATGGTCCGTATTTTGGCAGCAATGATCCGAAAAGTTGGCCTCCTCAGTGCAGGCTTGCAAGAACTCGTGCCCTGCGCGTGGCAGATCTATAAGTCGTGGGAGAATGCCGGCCAGCCGGTCGAAGGGGACCCAACTAGCACTCTTGCGCATCAATTCAAAGAAACATTCTCTCGGCCAAGCGTCACTGTCGAGTTTATGGGACTATGGGACTCTGTGAGCTCTATCGGAATAGTGTTCAACAAAAGGTTTCCTTACGTCTCTCATTCTGATCATGTAAAACACATCCGACATGCGATCAGCCTAGATGAGCGGCGCAGCAAGTTCAAACCCAGCCGCGTTTGGGCTGACGTGGACCGGAGTGGCAATGGCGCCCGGAGACCATCTTCTGAAAGTTCAGGCCCAAGTGGAGAACTGCTGGGTCTGACGGAAGAAACTAGAGTACGTTCACCTGGCAACTTTTGGGACAGGCTGGTCAGAGGTTTTGGGTCCCTGTGGTACATGGCGTTGGCAACTGCTGAGCCAGAGAATGCCCCGAAGGACCCGGCAGGAAATGATGCCACTGAACGACACGTACAAGGGACGGCAGGAGACCGTCCTGATGATACGGCTGAACGGGTGCTAAGAATGTCAGGTCAGAGCGAGTATTTCGATCCAGACCTTGAGACTGGAACAATCAATGGCGGTCCAGTTCGTGCATCAAGTCACCGCACGCTCATGTCAATATTGTCTAGGCTGTCACTGAGCTCTCGAATCAGCCCTCATTTTCGAGATTTTCCGCAGGAGCCGGCGGACCTCTTAGAACTGTGGTTTCCAGGCGATCATGCTGACATCTGCGGTGGTTGGCCGCTGTCGGATGGCCAAGCGTTGTCTGATGTATCTCTTCGCTGGATGATAGCTGAAACAATGCAATATGGTCTTATGTATAGACCGCACGCTGTATCGGAGTTCAAGAGGAGGCATCCATCTAAGGCCAGCGTGATCGCCCCAAAGCACGACGTCTTGGACCTTACACTATCTGACACCGGAAAGCTCCGCCGAGGGGACTATTCGTATGTCAAGTGCGTGTTGTGGTGGATTCTCAAGATCTTGCCACTCCCATATACAGTCGAGCGCGGCGACAAGCCGGGCACGAAATGGGGCCCAAATCTCGGCAGAGCTAGGGACGTACCAGCGGATGCCAAATTTCATTGGAGCGTCAAGTGGCGAATGAAATTGGTACCTGATTATAGACCATCCAATCTCTGTGGCCGTCTATTAGACTCGAACGACACCGATGTGCCCGATGACCTCGCCGATTTCAGTGGGGTTGCCAAGCGTACGTAGAATGCTAATAAAAGTGAACAACCAAAGGTTGTATTTCTATGTGCAATTTATTTGGATCGTTTTTCGACTCCTCATGCTTTCTGGTCTACTCATTACTCCCCGATCCCCGTGACAATAATTACAACGTGCGACTTTCAACCGATGGTGAGCACGTCCTCCGCAGTGAAGTCATACTCGGGGATTTCAAGGTTGAGCGGAGCAGGACCCTTCCGGATACGGCCGGATATATCGTAGTGGGAGCCGTGGCAGGGGCAGAACCATCCGCCATAGTCGCCAGCCTCGCCAATGGGGACACAGCCAAGGTGGGTGCAGACACCGATCATGACAAGCCACTCAGGCTTCTTGACACGCTGAGCATCGGTCTCCGGGTCGCGCAGGCTCTGCACGTTGACCTCATTGGCCTCGTCGATTTCGCTCTGGGTTCTGTGGCGGATGAAGATGGGCTTGCCTCTCCACTTGATGACAACGTTCTTGCCCAGGGGGATGGACGAGAGGCCGACCTCGACCTTGGCGAGCGCGAGGACGTCTGCCGACGCGGCCATGTTGGAGAGGAAGTCCTGCACGGTGGCCTTCGCGCCGGCGGCGCTCAGGAGGCCGAATGTGCCGACCGCGAAGTAGGTGAACACCCGGTTGGCGTCGGTGTTTCTGTCCTCCTTGAGGTACGGGCTGAAGTCGGGGACCTTGAACGTGTCGGTGCCGCCGATTGGGTTGGCGGTGGACTTGGGCCGGCTCTGGGTGCCGGCGACGGCGAGCGAGCGGAGAGGCGACGTGCCGAGTTGCCGGGCGACGCCGACGGCCGAGCGCCTCACTGTGTTGAGCCCAATCATTGCTGTTTGCGTGTGTGGCAGCGTTCGCAGGATGCTGTGGTCGCGGTGGTTTGCACTCTGTGAAAACTCCCCGACTGCCAATATGAGCGGCCGGTGATTGGTTCGGGTGCTGTTGTCCGGGTAACCGGGAGCGCGTGCGGCGCAGGGAGCGTGAGGGTTAGGGTTGGGGCTAGGGCCGTTCTGGGCTAGGGTTAGGGCCTAGGTCTCATTGGGTCAGGGTTAGGGCTGGCCTAGACATCACGTGACCATAGATTTGCCACCCGGCGCCGCCACCGCCTGGGCGGCCTGACGGCCTCAGCGCTGCTGCCAACTGCCCCGTCAGCTGTAGGTCGTGTAGTACATTAGTCGTCTATCATAATCACGTCGTCGTCCTGCTGCGCCGCGACGGTCTCCTCCCGAGCGCCCGAGGCGTCTTTCTTTGCGAACTGGAGGGTCGTCTGGTCGTCCGCGACCGCCACGTTCTTGATCTTGCCGCTCGCCACGAGCTTTCCAAACGGCACGGTCTTGGGGACCAGGTCCGCGAGGAACTCGAGCTGGTCGACACGGTTGGCGGCATTGGCGAAATCATTGTACACAAGCCTGGTCCGGCGATCGCCCCGCGCCATGAGGTGCGCCTGCTCTGTGAAGTACTGCACAAACTGCTCGGTCGCAGCCGCCACGGCGAAGACGGCCCCGCTCGAGCAGTTGTGGATGTCTGAGTCCTGCTTGATGATCCGTTTTACCCGAGCCAGCGGGAACCGCGGCTCGCCCGGCTTGTCGGGCGTCTTGGACGGCTTGGCTGGTTGTTGCGCATCTGACGGCTCTGCTTGCGCCGCCGACGGAGCCTCCTGGTCGGCGACGTGCTCCTCAGCTGTCGCTGGCCGCTCGGAGGGCGCAGGTGAGGCAGCAGCGTCCGGTCTCGGGGCCTCGTCCCCGTTTATTTGGTCCGCCACGTCCATTTCGTGTCTGTGCGCGTCGCGTCGGCCACCGTTCTGAATGTTCCGTGGATCTGCACGGACGAAAACAGCGTGTGCCACGACCTCCATCATGCGGAGCAACAGGAGAGTGTCGGGCGCCTCGGCGCATTCGCTCGATAGGGAGTCGCTGTGGTCCGGGGAGCACGACCGGATACAGCGGCGGCGCAACGACGCCGACCTGGCCCAGATCCAGGAGCTCAAACGCTACAACGACTTTACAACCATTGACTGGGTCGAGGACAGCGCCCGGGAGAATGCTCGACGCCGCAATAACCTCGCCGAACGGCGGGCGGCTGGGCCCCTCAAGCACCGGCTGGAGTCACTCTACTCTGCCGCCCAGAGCTGGCTCGTTTTGACTCTAGTTGGAGCGACCATCGGGGTCATCGCTGCAGTGTTGAACATCGTGACAGAATGGCTCAGCAACATCAAGATGGGCTATTGTACTCGGGGGTTCTATCTCAACGAGGGATTCTGCTGCTGGGGCGTGGACGCCAACGACACCTGCCCTGAGTGGCGCGAGTGGACAGACCTGACACTGTTCAACTATGTTGTCTACTTCATATTCTCGGTGCTCTTTGCCTTCGTGGCAGCGTTTCTCGTCAAGAGCTTTGCGCCCTACGCGGCAGGCTCTGGCATCAGCGAAATCAAAGTCATCATCGCAGGGTTCATCATGAAGGGTTTCCTGGGCTTTTCGACGCTCGTGATCAAGAGCATCTGCTTGCCCATCGTGATCGCGTCTGGGCTAAGTGTCGGCAAGGAGGGGCCGAGCGTTCATTTCGCCGTGTGCGCTGGCAACACCATTGCCCGCAACTTCGCCAAATACAAGAAAAATGCATCCAAGATGCGAGAGATTCTGGCCGCGTCTACGGCGGCTGGTGTTGCCGTAGCCTTCGGCTCGCCAATTGGTGGTGTCCTTTTCAGCATTGAGGAGATGAGCTCCACGTTCCAGCTAAACGAGATCTGGCGCAGTTACTTCTGCGCCCTGGTCGCAACAGGTGTGCTTGCGGCGTGCAACCCGTTCCGTACTGGCCAGGTCGTGCTCTTTGAGGTCAAGTACGACCATGACTGGCACTTCTTTGAGATCATCTTTTTCATCTTGATTGGAGTATTCGGCGGCCTGTACGGCATGTTCGTCATCAAATGGAACCTCCGCGCGGCAGCCTTCCGCAAGAAATACTTGGTCAAGTATCCAATCCAGGAGGCAGTATTTTTGACTGGAATCACTGCCATTATCTGCTACTGGAACCGATTCTTGCGCATTGACATGACTGAGTCCATGCAGATCCTGTTCCACGAGTGCGAGGGCAACTGGGACCACCCAGTGTGCCACATCGACCGCGCTGGCCAGATGGCTCTGTCGTTATTTTGCGCTGTCGTCATTCGCACTCTTCTCGTCATCGTCAGCTACGGGTGCAAGGTGCCTGCCGGTATCTTCGTGCCCAGCATGGCAATAGGGGCTCTTTTCGGTCGTCTCGTTGGCCTCCTCGTGCAGTGGTTGCATCAGTCGCACCCAGACCTGGCGCTTTTCAGCAGCTGCGTTCCCGACGAGCCCTGTATCACACCAGGCACGTACGCTTTCCTGGGGGCAGGGGCAGCACTGTCTGGTATCATGCACATCACCGTGTCAGTCGTTGTCATCATGTTCGAGCTGACCGGAGCACTGAACTACATCTTGCCAACCATGATTGTGGTTGGAGTTACAAAGGTCATCCAGGACCGCTGGGTGAAGGGAGGCATCGCAGACCAGATGATCTGGTTCAACGGGTTTCCGTTCATCGATAGCAAGGGAGAGCATACATTTGGCGTGCCAGTATCAAAGGCTATGACAAGAGACGTTTCTTCATTCACGAGCAGGGATACTACGTTGGACCAAGTGGAGCTGCTGCTAGAGACGACCGAGCACCAGGGCTTTCCGGTAGTTGCATCGCACGAGAAGGAGTACTTGGTCGGCTACATAGGGCGCGAAGAGGTCCAGTTTGCAGCACAGCGGGCACGTGCTAGGTCGGACGTGAAAGACTCTCAGCCGTGCTACTTTGGCGAGTCAGGAGCAGGGGACGCTTCAGAGGCGTCGGTACCTGAGGGGTCCGTGGACTTTTCCCAATTTGTCAACTACACACCCATCACGGTTCGGCCGAACATGCCGCTTGAGACGGTGGTGGAGATCTTTCACAAGATGGGACCAAAAGTGGTGCTCGTCGACAACAAAGGTCGGCTTTGCGGTCTTCTGTCTCGTAAAGACGTACTCCGGTACCAGTTTCAAGCTGAACGCTTTTTCTCGCCTCGCGAGTCGCGAGAGACCGAACAGTTCAACGAACGTGTCTGGGCGAAGCTGGTTCAGCTGGGCAGTCGCCTCGCCGCTGTACTTGGCGCACGTGAGCACAGACGAGCGAACAGTCGCCGCACGGGCGGCGTTGGCTTGTCGTTATGAATTGATGACCATAGAAATTTATGTCTGTGTTAGTAAAGATTTGGCCGTAGCGGCAGCGTTCGGAGAGGGATAGCCATTGGAGGCGAGGTTTTGGTCTGGGCTGTGCGCGCGGCGTCAAAGCGTATTTACGTGGCGAGTCGGAGCGCATGGCGTTGGAGGGTGTTACGCGGCGGGCTGGGCTCGTGGCGGAGGGCGATGTTACATGGCGTGCGCGTGGCGTGAGCGATGTTTACACGGCGGGCCGGGCTGATTCGTGCCAACTCGGAGTTGATTGATTGATTTTGTGCTAATACTAGTGCTGGTGGCGCTGGCGAATTGCAGAATACACTGGGGTGCTCAATCTCTGTAGTCGTCCCTCCTGTAGTCTTCTCTGTAGCTGTCGCGGGCCGGTGGCGGGCCGCGGAGCGGGCGCTCCTCGCGGGAGGGTGGGCGATCATAGCCGCCCCGGTACCCGCGAGGATCCCTGTACCTGTCGCGGTCGTCGTACCTGCGGTCATCATAGCTGTCGCGCGGTTCGCGCGGGTAATACCTGTCGCGGCCGCCGCGAGGATCGTCGCCGTAGCGGCCAGGGGGCGGGCCACGGCGGTAGTCGTCGTAGCCACGGTCGTAGCGGTCATAGCCGCCTCCCCGGGGAGGCCCGGGCGGGTAGTCGCGGTAGCCTCTGTCGTCTCTGTAGCCGCCGCGGCCGTAGCCGCCACCGCCACCGCCAAAGTAGCTCCTGCCGCCCTGGAAGCGCTTTGGCTTGGGCGGGCCGAAGTACTTGCCGGGAGTCGGGGTGCGAGGCCGTTTGCGCTTTGCCTTCTCCACAGCCAGAGTGCGTCCAGCGAAGTCAGTGTTGTGGAGGGCAGACATGGCGGCGTTGGCCGCCTCGACGTCGGCAAAGTCGATGAAGCCAAAGCCGCGGCTCTCCTTTGAGTGGGGGTCGAACATGATCTGGCACTTGTTGACGGTGCCGTACTTTGCGAACAGGTCGCCGAGCTCGGACTCGGTGACGCTCTTGCTGATACCGGTGACGAAGAGATTGGTGCCCTCGTTCTTGGCCTCCTCGTCGTCGTCGACGGGCGGCGCGACGTCGCGGTCGCGGTCGCGGTCGTGGTCGCGGTCGTGGTCCCTGTCGCGGTCCCTGTCGCGGTCGCGGGCCCTGTCGCGGCTGTCTGCGCGGTCGCGGTCGCGCGAGCGGTCGCGGGAGTCGTCCTGGGGAGGGCAAGTCCCTGGTGATCATGTCGATGTCCTTCTATCCCTCGCTGCCTCGCACGGTCAGCTTCGTGGATCCAGGTACGGCCCACCCCGCCCGATTAATTGGCAGCGAGATCACAGGGGAACGGGCTGAGTTGCCCCCCCCC